>APFE031239877.1:85298-130924 GCA_000404065.3 Pinus taeda | reverse complement strand
TGAGTAGCTGATTCCATTTGGGCTAGGTCGCCACACGACGGACTGTTGGTGTACATGCACTTTGACTAGCTGTGTTGGTGTACATGCACCTAGATTAGCGCCAGTTAACTTATTGCTTGCATGTGGCACATGTACACATTAACATAAGATAAAACACACTTAGCTTTAGTTAGCTTTAGTTATTGCATGTACAACTAAGCTTAACTTAGCTGCTTTTATGTATTTATTCTAAAACTAATATTGTAGAATTTATTTTTTCATTCTTTTCTCAATTCTTGCTCGCTTCCTTCCTTCTCTTGCAAGCTTGTTTATTGTTTTGCAGATCTAGATCTGTGTATCTCAAAATCTTACATGGTATCAGAGCATTGGGATTTGTAATCAGTGCACAAACAATTTTATTTGTAGGTTCAGAAGATTGAAGCAACAGCAAAGAATGGAGTCTAAATTGGAGTTTCCACAATCGGCAATTCTCACTCCATATAATTATTTCGAATGGAAGCCAAAGATTCAACTTCATCTCAGAAGTAGAGGCTTATTTCGAATAACCATGGAAACAGAAGTTGAACCAACCTTCGGCATCCTATGTTTATCTATTTCTCCGGAACTGCTATTTCATGTTGAATCATGTTCAACTCCAAATGAAGTATGGAAAATTTTGGAAGGATTGTTTGGAAAACACGACGAAATGCAAGGTCACATTCTCGAAAATGAGTTAAACTCATTAGATCCGAGAAACTTTGAGAACATTCAAGATTTTTTCACAAGGTATAAAGCCTTCTTGGTTCAGCTGAAGGGATGTGGGATCGACAAATCCAAGCAAGAAAATCAGTTGATTCTTTCCATTTTATCAAAACTTGGTCCAGAGTATGCAGTATTTGTCTCTACAGTCCACATAGTCAGATCTGCAACTGGTGCAGCTTGGAAGACGCCCTCACTGGATTCTTTTATTCAGTCTTTGATGCATGAGCAAGATAAGGTCATCAAAATGGGCACACTTAAAAATTCCAAAGCGCATGCACTTACTGTGCATGCAAAAGGAAAGGCAAATTCCAAAGACCTTCAAAAAGGAAAAGGGAAGAAGGATCCTGATCCAAGAAAGGGAGGACATCCCAAACCCCCTGATGGATCATCTGGCTCAAAGGAAAGGAAAGGAACGAAAGGGCAATCGATGTGCAATTATTTCCACCGTGGTTTTCATTCTGAATCTGCATGCATGAAGAAGACTATAGACCTTATGGCGCAGACACTCCAGCAACACAATCTTGGAGACCACATTCCTGAGAATGCTAAGAAGAAGTTTGGAGAAAAAGCACTAGATCCAAGAGGTAACGGGCATGCTTTGATTGCTCTTCATTCTGGACCACAAGAATGGATCATCGATTCAAGAGCTTCACATCATATGGCTTCTTCAAAGGAATCCTTTTCTTCTCTACATGCATACTCAGGTCCTCCCATTCTCATGGGGGATAATTCTGCAGTTGCAGCAACTAGACAAGGAAGAGTGCAATTCGAAGATGGAAGTTTTGAAAATGTCTTGCATATTCCAAGGCTTTCTGTGAATTTTCTCTCAGTGTATCAGATGACACACACAGGCAGCGGAAGGAAAGTGGAATTTACCCCAGATTCTGTGAGCATTTATGACATGCAAACCAATTTGAAGATTGCATCTGGCAAGGTAAATGATCAATCTCGTCTGTGTACATTTTCTGATTTTGTTCCTCAATCAGATTCTATTTTGCTACTTATGCATGCAAATGAAGAAAGTAGGATTTGGCACGAGAGATTTGGGCACTTGAATTTCAGATATATGCAACAACTTAGTAAGCAAGGGATGGTCAAAGGATTGCTAACCATTGAATTTTCAGATGGTGTTTGTAATGGATGTGCTCTTGGAAAGCATCCACAAGAAAAATTCGAGAAGGGGCATGCATGGAGAGCCTCTTCACCTTTGGAACTTGTACACAGTGATCTCATGGGTCCATTTCCGGTGCTTTCAATGAGCAAAGCAAGAGATGTGTTGTCATTTATAGATGATTACACGAGATTCACTTGGGTTTACTTCTTGAAACTCAAGTCTGAAGTTTTTCAACATCTAAAGATTTTCAAAGCGCATGCGGAAAATCAGTCTGGAAAACGCATCAAGATACTCCGCATAGATAATGGGACGGAATATGTCAACAAAGATATCAAGAATCTTTGTGATGAAGCAGGCATACAGTTCCTTACACTCCACAGCAAAATGGCGTGGCTGAAAGGAAAAATCAATCTTTGAAAGAGATGGCTAATTGCATGTTGCATGCAAGATCTCTTCCGTCGAAATTGTGGGCCGAAGCTATTAATTGTGCCTCATACATCCAGAACAGATCTCCTCATAAATTTATTACTGGAAAAACACCTTTTGAGGCTTGGACTGACATGCAACCTGAAGTTAGTCATTTCCGCATTTTTGGATCTCGAGTATGGGCCCACATTCCTCCAAAGAAGAGAAAGGCTTTGGAGCCTCAAAGCAAAGCATGCATGTTTGTTGGATATTCTGATGAAGTCAAAGGGTACAGATTGCTTGATATCCACACTGAAGAGCTCTTTATTGAAAGGAGTGTAAAGTTTGACGAAGATATTTCGCATGCACCAGTAGATGAACTTGTTAACAAGTTTCCATCACCACTCATTGATGAGTATGCAGATGAAACTTCAGACCAGCATTCTGATGACAATGAGTCTCTTCCTGTGACCCCTGTTAGACCACCAGTAGTTGAACATCGAGATCATACTTCTGCATGTAGTTCGGAAGATTCTCGACCACCTTCAACACAAAAATGGCGCAGCATGAGTGATATCCTTGATGATCCTGCCTCTATCCCTCTGTTTGAGGAAGATCCGCAAGCACTCTTAGCTATGGAGACATCCACGCCCATGCATGCTTATATGATACATGGATCTGATCCACAAACTTATGCAGAAGCAAATGGGCATCCTGAATGGGAAGCCGCCATGGATGAGGAATATAACTCTCTCATTGAGAACCAGACTTGGGATTTGGTTCCGCTACCTTCAAATCGCAAACTTGTGAGATGCAAGTGGGTTTACCGGACCAAGAAAGCATCAAATGGCCAAGTTAGTCGATATAAGGCACGATTGGTAGCAAAAGGTTTTCAGCAAGTACATGGTGTTGACTATGATGAGAATTTTGCTCCAGTGGCAAAAATGGATTCCATTCGGCTAGCTCTCTCCATTGCAGCAGCAAGAGGATGGGAGGTGCATCATATGGATGTGAAGAATGCCTTTCTTCATGGTGATCTCGAGGAGGAAATCTACATGGAACAGCCACCGGGATACATGCAAAATTCATCTCTAGTATGCAAACTAAAGAAGTCTCTCTATGGCTTCAAGCAGGTACCTAGAGCATGGTATGCGAAGATGGATTCTTATTTGTTATCTCAAAATTTTGTACGTTGCAAATCTGATTCCAATGTTTATTTTTTGAAGAAAATTAACTCCTTGTTGATCATAGTACTCTATGTAGATGATCTTTTGATAACGGGTAGTTCAGCTTCTGTCATTACTAATATCAAAACTGCATTGCATAAGCAGTTTTCTATGACCGACATGGGCTTGCTAAATTTCTTCCTTGGACTAGAGATCCATCAGCGTGATTCTGGCATTACCATTTCTCAACCAAAATATGCCAGAGATATTTTGGCACGATTTCACATGAGTGACTGCAAGCGAGCAGCCACACCTTTCTTATCAGGGATAAAGCTTGAGAATGGCAAAGACACACCATTGGTTGATTGCACATTGTATCGCCAGCTTGTGGGAAGTCTTCTTCATCTCACTCACTCCTGTCCGGATCTCTCCTACGCTGTCGGAGCAGTTTCCAGATACATGCAGGAGCCACATGAGTTACATTGGAACGCTGCAAAGCGCATCCTTCGATATGTCCAGGGGACAATCACCTATGGGATTCATTATGCAGCCAATTGTTCTTTGAATCTCATCGGGTTCACAGATTCAGACTGGGCTGGCGACACCATTGATCGCAAGTCTACTTCCGGTTATGTACTTAGTTTGGGATCCGGCCCAATTTGTTGGTCAAGTAAGAAGCAGGTTGCCATTGCTTTATCATCAGTAGAGGCCGAGTATAGAGGAGCAGTCAATGCCACTATTCAGGGAATTTGGCTACAACATTTCCTATCTGAGCTTGGAATTAGTGTCCATCATCCAACTGTCATCTCGTGCGATAATCAAAGTACGCTAAAGTTTTGCAGAGATCCAGTGTAGCGGCAGCGTACCAAACACATCGAGATCCACATGCACTTCATTAGAGAACTCATTCATGATGGGATCATCGATCTTCAGTAATGTCCTAGTTCCGAGCAGATTGCTGACATCTTCATCAAGACTTTCACTGAGCAGAAGTTTCGATTCCTGCGAGATTGTCTCGGGGTGAAGGACACGACTCCTTAGCAGTTGTCTTTTCTCTACTTTTGCATTATCTTTTGAGGGGGGGTTTTCTTCCCACTCGGTTTTCCCTCTTTCCTATTTTTTTATGCATTGTATATGGGTACCTAAAATGGCCGTGTTGCCGGGACTCATTCATTTTGCATCACACTCACCTAAGTTATGCTTAAGGGGGGGTGTTGGTGTACATGCACTTAGACTAGCTGTATTGGTGTACATGCCACTAGATTAACTCCAGTTAACTTATTGCTTGCATGTGGCACATGTACACATTAACATAAGATAAAGCACACTTAGCTTTAGTTAGCTTTAGTTATTACATGTACAACTAAGCTTAACTTAGTTGCTTTTATGTATTTATTCTAAAACTAATATTGTAGAATTGATTTTTCATTCTTTTCTCAATTCTTGCTCGCTTCCTTTCTTCTCTTGCAAGCTTGTTTATTGTTTTGCAGATCTAGATCTGTGTATCTCAAAATCTTACACGGACTTGATAACCCTTTTATACATAACAATAACCCATCGAGTGAAGCAATTAATCTGAATGATGTTTGGTGGATGCGATTGTCCAGGCCACATCCTTGACATCTGAAGCAGTAGGTCGTAAGGCCATACATACACCCATCACATTCACGAGGGCAATACAAATTCTGCGTAAACCGAGAAGTCAATTGCAGTGGGTGTAGAGATACATCCTGATACGACATTTGAAAATTCATACAGTAGGAATTGGTTCCAGATCTTTCAGGAAGACAAAGGAATTGGATTTAGTAAATCTTTGGGATCACAATACTCAACAAATCAAAGGTGGAGAAGTGGTTCCTGTATTTATGCAGATATCAAGTTATAGCAGAAGGGATTGTAGAAGGGAGCTCGTATGGTTTCACAATAGTTTCCATAGGCCAACATATGATAACGACATAAACTGATAGTGATGGTGAATACAAGTCTGTGGCATCTACTTAACTATTACAGAGATCAAGGGATAAGGATGATATTCACAACATAGTCTACACCTCATCAAATGGTATTTCCAAGAATCATACATTATGGCTGCTTCATGTAATATGTTGAAAGAAAGGAATTTGTAAAATGAGTATTGGAAATCAAAACCAAGAAGGTAATTCTGTCTTACAATAGCAAGGTAGTACTCAGAGACCAGAATGGTAATGTGATTGGGCATTAGCTATTTTCTGGAGACCAAAATTAATGATAAAATGTGGATTGAAAGATGGAGTTAGTGGAAGTATAAAGAAAACGATGTTACAAACGGCCCACAGGAATTAAAAGGTCTTTTCCATGTGATAAAACAAATAGTAAACACATAAAAGGGAGAGAAATACACAATTGTACCTCCAGAAGCCATAGTAAAAAAGGATATAGAAATGGATGTAAATGATAAGGAAAAAATGGAACAAGAAGTTGATTTCTGAAGGCAAAGCTCTCTTCCAACAAGAAACTGAAGCGAGCATTCAATCACTGCATAAAAGACTCAGGAAGCAGATATTATATTAAGTGAAAAGGGCACAAAACATTCTGGGCTCTTTGGCAAGCTTACGAAGTTTTAAGTTGGCAGGAGGTCCAGTCCATATATGTGGTTGACGAAGTTGCTAATAGATGAGTAACCAAGGAAGACGAATGATGTTTTGATAATAGTCAGGAAGTAGTTTAGGAAGTCAGCTTTGGTAGGAGGAAGACAAGCATACTAGTACTATAGATAGAAATTGTATATATCGTTCCAAATCGTTGTGGGTTGGTGATATGATGAAACAACAGTGAATGGGAGATTGACCAGTGTTGGGAGATTGGATAAAGAACTCCCTTTACTTCTTTTTATTCCTAAAATTATCAGAGGCAGGGTACTGTGATACGTGTCACTTGCATCTATCTTGTTTTGTAGCATATTTTCCAGCAAATAGCGCCTAAATCCTGTAGTGGAATATGTCCCAGAAGTTGGACCATATTCACTTGCAAAGGGAACCATACAACTAACAATAAATTGTTTGTAAGTCACCAAGGAATTCCCATTTGATCCGAGCGCTGGAAGTGGTCAACGAGAACTATATTCAGATTTGCATTCTTGTACGTGCACAGATCATGGCGAAGAGGGCGTTGTTGATGTTTTCTTCTTCAAACCTCTCTCCTATAGCCCGTTAGCAGCAATAAGGTAGCGCACCAGTTCGTGAATATTAGCTGAGTTATAGATCGAAATGGAGGATGTCATCCCATGTCTGGGCAACTCGAAATAAACAACATCACACATTTCTGTAGACTACAGTGATAACTTTCTTTTAGACAACCGATGAGAATGTTAATTTGGCAAATTGTTTGGAGGATGCTATACAAGATTTTACCTCAGTCCCGGCTGCAAGGGAGACATACATTTTACCTCCCGGATTCTTGTAACAGTCTCTTTCAGTAGCGTTAACAACAATTTTAATTTAAGCACTTAAAAATGGCCAGAAAAGTCCTGCATTGGTGATCTAGCATAAAAGTAGCACATTCTAGAGGGAGATCCCATATTGTTGCATGCATACGCTTGGTGGAAGAAATCTCTTAGGATGAGGGCGTACTTCTGTATTGGATGTTTCATATTTGTTTCAAAATAACTGGCCAGGGCTTTCTAATTGAAGATCTAATATAATTAGCCATGCTTCTCACCCTATTTTAATTATTGGTGGAGGCTTTGTTCTTGGAAAATTTCAGTGTTTTCTTGCATATACTCCTTCTCTCGTATGTGAGAAGATGGGTTGTCTCGAGGAGACCGTAGAAACCACTAAAAAAAACTTTTTGATGAACTAGGGAAAATATACGGTACTTTATGTAGCGATACTTCTTTAGACCAAAATACCAAAAGGATGGTATATTGAACAATCTGGAAAAGTGTCCATGTCATTCTGCAGCCAAAGCACCCATGGAAGTGAAGGAAGGACAAGTGAGAGGGGTTAAGCTCTTCACTGTGGGGTTTGAGTTGCAACAAATATAGTCAGACATAGGCCTTCATAAGTTAGAGGACTTAGACACATGTTTGTGAATGGTGGGGCAACCAGTTGGGCTCGCAAGCCATTCATGCTTGCATTAGTGCAACCCAGTCTCTGGGAGCATCTTTGTGAAGAAGTCAGGCTCACAGTTACTTCATGTCTCAGCAGGATCATAGCTTTAACATCATCACTATTGCCTAACAATAATGATATCATGAGAGAAATGTTCTAGTTGACATTAGGAGCCCTTCAGGGGTTGAACAACATCATGCTTCCTACCTTTTAAAAGCAGTGTAGAATATTAGAACTCATGGTATAGTTTAGCTTTGACACTTAGATACTGAATGTGGAATGTGAGGACTTAATATTTTCGGTGTGCCAGAACTTTTACACCAACACTACATTAGCTCATCCAAACTGGTTCAAAGAAATCATGCAAAAAATTGTGTCCTTGTTACTAGAAGGAGATGCCCACATCTGCAAGATACTAAGATCCAAACTGTTGGAGATTTGGAGGAAGGAACTAATTGTATCACCAATTGCATACGATCTAGTGGAGAAGTTGGTCATGCAAAACATAAAATTGCTCATAAGGATGTTGAATAAGAAGAATCTCGAAAGGATAGGACGAAAAAAGCAAAAACAAAGATAGTAAAGCCTACAACAAGAATGAACTAAATTCTAAGAGGACAAAGTTTGACTTCTCCACAGATAGTCTCTAGCCCTTGTCGTGGCAGTCGCCATGCTCAGTGGAATCTCAAGCAAGAGAGCTATGTGTATTGAGTTTTTTTTCGAACTTTTGAGGGTTTGTAAACCCGTCAATTTTTAATAAATCGACATAGCTATCATTGTCAAAAAGCCAGAGTCGATAACTGAGCAGTCGTTCCCTTAAGTTTGTTGAGGCATAGCTGTGAGCGAGTGAGGGGCCTCCATCATAGGAGGCAGCTATAGTCTGCAGGTCAATTTACTCCCTGACAATCGTAAACAATGCTGCCGTCATTCACAAATTTTTTGGTCGTTTAGTGCAGTCGTTATCAATTGCTCTTTGTTCTTATTTTGGATGATGTTTTTCTTTATCGGGTAAAGATTATGAGTTTTGGGAATTAAGATATATTACAAATGGATGAGTTATGTGTAAGATTCCTAATCGCTAAATAATCAATAGATTTGGAATATTTTAGTGTTTTAATTGAAATTTTAATAAGTCAAACACATAACACAAAGGATGAAAAAATAAAAAAGATGCAACCCTTATTTATACTATTAAATGAAGAAAATGTTACATGCCCATACATAATATTAGAGCCATTGTAATGGCAAGGCGAAAACAACCACACTGAAGCACTGAAGCTCAATCGTGGACCTTGGATGGATCCACCAGACAAACTGTACCCATGGGGTTTTCATCCATGGGATCTTTCGTCCATGGGATCATATTGGAAATTGCCACACCAAATTTTCAACAAAACACAATAAGACAAACAAACTCCGTATGATCCAAATGCCTGGCTCCTGTCCCCTTTAATAGGCTTGATGGACTCTCTACATGCATTATTTTATTATTATCCCTCGAAAACAAAGGCAAATACCATGGGCATTTCCCATGGTCAAATATCATTGTCAATACCATGGGCAGATTCCGTCCACTCTGACCATATAAGGAAATGGAATATTACAAATGCTCCCACCCAAAGGTTGCTTACCTGAAGTAATCCACTTCTATCCACAACAAAAGCAATTGTATATTGATACCAAGATCCCATACAAAGGAGTGTGTTATTCTATGCCTCCATGCGAAATGATCTTGGATGGATCCTTCAATACTTTTATCCAAAACAATCCTCTGGCCAATCCCGCCCTCAACAGATTCACCTCGATCCCAAAGCCACCTACGCCTTGGGACCTACAGGTTATGATACCACCTCAGTGCTCAATCACTGTGTGTGCTTAAGGGTTGAAGATGCAATATGCTCTTGTCTAGAGGTATCCTCCTAGGGATCATCCCATCAATAGAGTTCCAACTCATTATCTCTTGCCAATCGATCTCATGGGAAGGATCTAATGCATGAGTGCTTGCACAAGGAATATATCTACCATGCTAATGTTGCTCGTTGCTCAATGCATGTTGCTCCACCTAGTCACCCAATCTGATCCATTTGTAGAACTATGCCGTCTTTGCCAAATGTATAAAGGTGGCTTGGTAGTACTGTAAGCACTATACATGTACTCTTGTAGAGGGTTCCTCTAGAACGCCCAACTATATTCCTCCTACTGCCTTGTGAGGGACTTGAGACGTTCCTCTACATTAGAGAGCTTGGCCGCTGACTTCGCACATACCCCTATGAGCTGTCTTTGTACTTGTTTGCATAGGATGCCCCTCGACTAGAGCTTCAACTTGAGCCATTGGTGGGCTCTCTAGGAATAGTTCATCCATCATATTATGTCTGACATGCTCCCCCTCATGATAATGTTCATTGTGTTGATCCACTATTGCTCACTTCTCACTCAAGTTTTCTTGACCTCCTCCATCTATGAAGACAATATGTTGTTTATCCTCTCCAATTTTTGAACATAGATGTACTCGTGGACTGCTATGTATACTTGACTGCCATATTTTTTATGGACATCCCCCTTGAGACCTATGAATTCAGATTCAGTTGTATAGGAGTCTACCTCATCAATAATAATACCATTAGGTAAAATTTCATCATGTACTTTTGAATGCTTGCCACCCTGCAAATCTCCTTGAATAATATCAGACTGCTGCTCACAATGCTGAAAATCAATAGATCCAACTATAGAAAACTCCCCATGATTTCAAGGTATCTCCTCTTGTTGTGTCCTTGTTACCTCCTTCCCATCACTTGGACATGAATGGTCAAATGCCCAAGGTCCGTTGCAGATCAAACATAGATCTCTTTTAATTCATTCTTGTTGCAGTCATTACTACCTATGTTTTTGCTTCTGAAATTTTTATTTTACAATTTTTGTAAAAATAATAAAAAAAAAATTATAAATTTTAACATTGCATATAGATGAATTTACATGTTACAATTCTACTCGATACATGAAAAGTTATTAGTATTACAGAAAATTGTTAACATCTTTATTTGAATGGCAGATTGTGAAAATATCTGAAACTTTGATGTAAAGCAATGAAGTCAAACTTTGTCCAGATAATCAAAATCGGTTCAGCAAAATATTGCATTAGAGTACTAGTAACAACGCTTTAGACTTTGGAATTTTTTGGAAAAATCCCCAAAGACGGGTTCTTCTAGTGCATTTTTTTGCATTTTCTCTGAACGTTGTATTCGTTAGAGTTCGGAGCGAGTGGGAAGCACATCGATATATTCAGTATTAAGAGCGAGTGGGAAGCACATCGATATATTCAGTATTAAGAAATTACGGTGAAGAAATAGCCATGGTTCAGGTTAATAATTAAATAATATTTTTTTGCAAATTTGTGTGGCAATCACTACGTGGCCCTAAACATTTATTTATATATAATGGCGATAAAAGATTGTTCATATAAAGGCTAGGGATAGAAGGAGGCAGTATTTATGAATGTACAGGAACATCGAAGTCACAATGAGATATAAATAAGTTGTGCTCAATATATGAAAGGGGTATGAATGTATAGGAACATCGAAGTCACAATGAGATATAAATATGTTGTGCTCAATATATGAAAGGGGTTTAATTCACTTGATAATTGCGGATGGTATGGCCTACACATCTGAATCACCAGGGATTGGTGTATATTGATTCAATAGTGTGGATTTTTAGAGATATTTGATAGCGATTGTTGAAACATTAGTGTATAAAAGAGGTGCGCCATATTTATATGAAAAGGTTGTAAAATGTCTTCTATGTAAAGCGTTATGGAGGAAGGGAAGCACTATGAGCTGTAGTATTATAGGTTATCTTTTCTATTCTTATTTGCGTTAACCATGATCCATTATCCATTTCCTCACGACATGTATAGGGATAAGAAAGTGACAACGAGGTATAAGTAGGTTGTGGTAAATATATGAGAGGTGTGTGAGTTTTAGTATTATATGTTATCTTTCCTATTCTTATCTGCGTTAACCATGATCCATTATCAATTTCCTCACGAGCTGTATAGGGACATGGAAGTCACAACGAGGTATAAGTAGACCGTGCTAATATATGAGGGTTTAATTCACTCGCCAATTGAGGATAGTATGGCCTAAATATCTAGATCAATAGGGATATAAATATCTTAATCTACAGGGATATATGTATATTATATTACTGGGGCTAGGTGTATATTGATTCAAACACGGGATCTTTCAGGATATTTGATACCTATTGTAGCATAAGTTTATGTTATCATTTTATTTAGAGTCAAATAAGCAGTAATAATTTTGTTGATAATTTTATTTATTACTTATTTATAAATTAATTAATATGTATATAATAATTATATTAATTTAAAAAAAATTTATTTTATTTTTTTAATTAAAAAATTGAATTTTATTTTATATAAAACAAAATTAAATAAAATAGAGTATATATTTTGACAATTCTTATTAAAATAATCTACATACTTAACAATTATATAGTAACAAATTAGTCATTAATCTATCAAACATAGTTGCTTTATTTTTACAAAATAAAATCTACTTTATTGAATTTAGGCTTCTGTGATCCATATCAAGTTGAAAGAAGATTTTTTTTTGGCTAAAATCACAATAGGATTCTTTTGACTACGTGTTTCGAACCAACAAGTGTCGTTCATTGTTAGGACAAGTTGAATGATCGAATCTCCCTTTGCATATTAAATAGATAGAGCAGAAACTCCAACAGCTCACTCACTTGATCAAGTAACGGCTATATTGACAACGACTAAATTTGACCATGAAATGGTAGGTTTGGACCAAGATTAAGGGTAAAACCTATATTTAATTAAAAATGTTACTATAGTTAGTTATCTTCTTATTAAAATAAAAGCAAATGAACCATTTTATGAATTTATAACTATAAATATATATTAGAATAAATAAATTAATTTAATTAATTGAATTGATAAATAGTTATCAAAGATATATCTATTAAATATCAAGTAATTAATGTTAGATATAAAAGTTATACATATAGAGTAATATATGAGTTAATTCTTAAAAAATACAACGTTAAAGGGGGATATTTATATATTTAAAAAATATATAATTTAAATTATATAATAATAAAATTTAATAGTTATGTATAAAGTATTAAATTTTAAATAATATTAAAATATATAAATATATTAAAGGTAAAATTAACTAGGATAAGTTTATCAAGATATTAAAGTAAGTAATATAGTTAGATATAAAAGTTATAAATTAGAGTAAAAAATAAATTATATTAATCTAATTAATTAATTTATTTAATAGATGGTTATCAAAGATTTATTAATTATTTAAACAATAGTTAGAAAAGTAATTTAATTAGTTAGATGATTAAAAGTTTAAGTATAATCGATTAGAGTAATATCAGATAGTTAGTTTATAATTTAAAATATATGTTAATAAAGGAAAATTTCATATATTTATATATACAAAAAATTAATAAATAAAATTTAATTTTATAAAAATATTAAATATATAAATATCATAGTAATTTAAGGGTTAGAGAAAATATTTCTTTTAAAATTAAATTAATAGTTAATTTAAGGGTTAAAAATTAGTATACTATCATAGATTAAATTTCAAGATTATTTTCTTTTATTATTAACGAAAAACAAAAAGCATAAATTAAGCGTCACTACAATACCACCAACTATATCAACCACATCTCAAAGAAACAGGGTTACCAGAAATGGGAAACAAGAGGAAAAATATTAAAAAGACAACAACATCAAGCTATACAAAGGGAGGGAAAGAAACGACTAGGAGGAGAGGGCTCGGACCTAGCAATTGCTGATCTTCTAGCCATCCTCTCTATTGAGATTGTTCGGCCTTTTTTCTATCAAGGGTCCACCTAAATTTCCTGTGATGGAATTGTGATGCTTTAACCATAGCACTAGCCTTCTCAATACACACATGATGATTCTTTGCTAAAGCTGAAGACTTGGTTCTATTATGCTTAAGATCAGCATAAAATCTACTTTATTAATTACAAGTTAACAAAAATTAAACAAGTAAAATCCAATTCCACTTTATTGGAAAAACCAAAATTTAAAATAAATCAATAATAATTTTTTTATATAAAAATAAATAATAAACCATAAAATATAATTATAATAAAAATTTTATTATTAATAATATTACAACAAACAAAGGTTAGGCAAAATCCACTGATACAGCCAACTAAACATGAAATTAATAATAATAATAATAAACCTTAAAAAAAAACAAATATTTAAGGCAAAGACCATTCTAATTCTGCACAACTTACAGAACGCCTATGTCAAGACCGGTGTCTCTTTTGTTGATCCATTTTTCATAATATATTCCTCACTAAAGAACTGCTCATAAGAAATATAAAAGTAACTTGTTTGTAATTCCCCATTGCTCGTTTAACAGTTATTGTAAATTAATTGTCCTTAATATTAGCGAAGAATCTCCAGAGTTATGAGAAACTCCACGCTCGAGGGACAAACTAATACATGTTTCAAAGCTGAGTTCTGAAAAATCATTAGAACCATTTCCAACAGTGCCCTGATTGTTAACCAATGTTGTATTATCCCTCGCAATATCATGATTTCTACTTTAAGCTAAACAGGTAAAAGTAAGATGACATTTACTAATTAAAATTAAATATTAACGCATCACGTATCATTAGGTGTTGAATAGGACAAAATAAATTAGGCTGTAACTGCGCAGGAAGAGAGACATTAGCCTTAACCAAGCTAAGAGAAGGATCGATTTAACCCAGGCTTCGTAAATTTAATTACATCGTTAACTATTAACGACTTTTTGTACGTCATGGAGGTATGTGATGTTTTGTAAATTTACACGACACCTTCATGCCATGCAACTAAAATCATTATTGTGTTTCCAAGCAAGAGAGTATGGGTGGGGTGGAAGATTTGACAGAGGAGAATGAATATGAGGTGCTATTCAAATTATCAAAACTATCAAAAAGTTTGAATTACCTTTTAAGTTGACCTTCATTCAAGGAAATAGGGAAAATTATTCATGAGAATGATTTTAATAATATTTATATGAATTAAATGAGAATTATTTATATAATGATAAATTAACACATATTACATTAAATTTGGAAGTAGTTAGTGGGTTTAGAATAGATGACTTTAATTAGATTAAGCTTTTTCAAAATGGGGAATTCTAAAGTCATTTAGTTCATTAATTTTAATGTAGAAATTTATCATTTTTTGTGAAAAATTTATCATGATAAACTTTATAAAACAAATTCATATAAACTTGCAAAAGCAAATCTTTCACATCTTAATCTTGGATTCCTTACATTGCCTATTTTAATATTTTTTATGGTTTGTATTAAAAGATAAGTTCATTAAGGTTATTTTATGAAAAGAATGATGTGTATTTTACTATTATTAACTCATTTAATTATAATCAGATATAGTAAATATCACTTATGTGTTAAGTTAAAATTATTACTAAGACAATGTTCGCACAATTTAAAAGTCTTATCACATTTGCAACGCTACTAATATCGTTGAAGATTTAAAAAATCTCTTGGATCATCTAGTTTATACTCATATTTGATTTAAATTTCAAAATATTTGTGACACTACCAACTATCTTGATCTTTTAACTAAACAAAATTTAAGATGAGCTTGAAACACTTCTTTGAATGTTTTTTGAGCATAAGAATAAAATTCCAAATAATTTTGAGTATTATCTTTTTGCCTTCTTATATACCATATTTGGTCTTAGTGGATGATAATCATCATTACATACTATTGTAGGAAGTTTGCACCATTTTAGAGTTGAGGAGAAAATATTTTTTTTATGATAAAATTAAATGTTGAATGCAAGTAGTAGCATAATTTATTTATTATTTATTATTTGTACCTTTGGGTTAAAAACTTAAGTTAGACTTAAGTAATGAAAAATAGATTAATATCCAAGATATATATTAAGCATAAAGTTATTTAATGACAAATGATCATAGTAATTTGTCCAATATATACCAGTATAGACCCATCTTAAGTACTAATTTAGGGATCAAGTTTCTTCACATCAATTTTTTTTAGAGTGCAAAATAGAATATAGGGATCAAATTTCTTCACATTAAATTTTTTTAGAGTGCAAAATAGAATGTGTTATTTTTCATTGTTGAAACTGTATTTTTGAATGCTAAATAGATTATATATAAGACCAAATAAAAATTTTGACCAACATTTTTTTTATTATTATATATAGATATATATGAAGTTGATATTGACATAAAGTAGTTAACATAAATCTTCAAATGGTTTATTTGAATCTCTAGCTGAAATATTTTTGAAAAGTATAAGATTTAAACATCTAATTCACACATTTTTTTCTTCTAAAAACTTTACAACACACACACACACACACACACACACATATATATTTATATTTTCTATTTAGAACATAATTTTTATTTTAAAGGCCCAAATGGACAAACAAAATTACACATCACCTCATACTACATTGTAGAATGAGCTCGTGGACTCAATTACTAATCATTTTAATGATTAAAATCAATAATGAATTAGAATAGTAATAAAGTAGTACAATTTGATTATTTTCAAATAGAAGAGGAAAGAGAGAAAATTGACTGAACTATTTATTTCAAATGTTTTTAGTGTTGAAGGATCTTCTATTGAAAAGAAACTATTAACATTCATCTAAACCTTAGATTCGTTGGGTTATTTCTATTACCATTAATATTTATATTTATGTATTAAATTTCACTTCTGAATAATAGATTTTGTAAGAAAATTGTTACTTATAAAGTTATTTAACAATATATTAATATTACTTTTCTTACTATTATTGACCATTTTAAATTGAAACCACTTGCTTTTCCTAAGTTGAGTACAAATTTATTAGAATAGTACAAGGTTGACACCACTCCAAATTTATAAGAGGAAATATTTTATAAGTCTAGTTGTGTTGTTCAATGATCTATTTTTTTGTTGTTGCTTAAATTAGAGTGCAACAAAATAGCAAATTTGATTTATATCAATTATAATAAGGAATATTAAGGAAAACTAACTTCAAACATTATTACAAGTGTCTAGCATCTATTCATCAAGTGTTTAAATGATTTATATTAAATAGAATACTAATTAGGTACCCCATTATTGTTTTAATAGACCAAGTTTAGAATATGTTCTTAAGTGCATTATTGAATTTGATTATGCATATTTGATATGGTGAGAAGTCATGTTGGTCAAATAAAGTTTTGAAAACTCAAATATTTTATGGCATTGTCATGTAATCTGTATCAACACATTCGTGCATTGAAATACTAAATATTATAAAACTCCAAAATTAATATGAAGAGAATATTTTATATACAACAAATATTGAAAAGTGTGTGTGAACATATATTACTAGATCCTTAAAGGAAAGTGCATTCGTGAATCATATAAACCTAATCTTAAGATATTCGTTCTTGAAATGTTCTTTCTTTGGCATCCATGCCCACACTATGATATTAATTGGAATAGAGCCAAGTTCTGTGTCACCAAGATTTGGTATCCAATATTGCTCTAAAAAATTTCCATTGTATTTCCTTGACATAGGCTTCCACCATTCAACCTTTACATGAATATTCTCAATTTCATTATCCCTAAAGATATTTGAGATGAATTTTTCCATCCAAATCATCTCTTCTGCATCCTTATTTCCTGATCTAACTAGCAACATCCTTCCTTTCTCAACATCAATTATCAAATTGAATGTTGGCTTTGGCTTGTTTCAATTGGGACCAACATATACTAGTTCATCTACCGCATTATCAAAATCTCCATCCATAATACTTGAGATTACATGGAGTGCATTACGATCAACATCAACACTTTGCCTTCTCTTGGGCTAGAAACCCTCAGAAGATGAATCACTTCCATCTATTATTAAATGGTTATTATAGATTACATCTAATGTATCAAAAACTCTTTCCCAATACACTACTTTATTTTTCCATTCCTCTGTAATAGTTGGTGAATCCTCATTCCTGATAGTGTCTTTTCACATTTTTATGTATGATGTTATCCAGTCCTTTAGTTCTTTTAAGTAGACATCATTCTGTTTGGAAGCTAAGAATGATGTCTTCCCTGTGGGAATTATAGGTCGACCTTCATCATCTCCATAACTCAATTGGTTTTGACCACTCAGTATCTCTAATTGGTTCTTTGTACCTTAGTATTGAAACATCACTGAGTACAAGAAATTGGAAGTATTTGAGATTACGATGTCCAACTAGTGCTTTTTTTCCCTCCTTGGTGTATCCATTAAGGAAACTTTTGAACTCATAGACATTGTCAATAAGTGTAGGTGGAAACACTCAATATTTTTCAATTATGTGATATGTATCCATCATTTTAGGCTAAGATATATATCTTTACTTTTTAGGTTAGAAGACATTCTTCTGTAGGTTCCATTTATGTATTCATGGGTGTGCCCCATAGGTAAGAACCCAACCTCAATAGTGATGAAGACACAAAGTGTAGTTAAAAGTGATAGAAACATGAAAAGATAGTGACTGTTATTATCACTTGCTGTATTGTCCAATTGTTACAACAAATGTCGAGGAAGAGGTTTAAAATCAACATTTTGACTTTTTGGCCTTCCATGAGATATAAAATCATGCTTGTACACTTGACATTTCGAGTAAATTGAGGTGTCAAGTAATGCATTTGTAAGTGGATTTCTTGAACTTCCACTTTCATAAAGTAGATCACCATACATATCCATTTGTGGGTCTTCAAGGTCCCTTAAGCACTTTGAAAGGGATGTAATAGTAAATTGTGACCTCATATGTACAGATGGTAAGGAGAAATGACCAAAACCTCTTGTCTTATGCCCACATGTAAGCATACCTATCAATGATAAACCTAAATTTGTTCCTACAATAGATTTTTGATTTGACAGGTAGCCTTGGGATTGAAGTCTTTGTTTGGTCCATTTTATCATGGATAATGCTCAAATACTCCTTTGGAAACCTCTCTAACATAATTCTATGCACATAGTAGCAATATCTTCCACACATAACAATCTTGTTATGTTTGTTCAGCCTACCTCGTGCCTTTTCTTCCAAATCTTTTGTAGTTGTTGACTTCGTTTATGATTTCAACACAATACATTCACTACATTTATTGAAGTTGGTATTCTTTAAAACTACCACATATCGAAACTTAGTGTTCCAGATCTTGCTCATTGGTGATTGTGATATTGATGGGTAATTGAGCTTTTGAAGATCCTCATTGATCTCTTTTAACAAAAAAATTTGTGTATAAGTTGAAGGAAGCAATCTTAAAGGAGAATATGTTCCATGTTGGATTTTAAGCCTCTGTGGAAGTTTTCTGTAGCTTCATGTTCCGGATTATCCACAGTTTCCAGTTCAGTCTGTCGACGTTTCAAACCCCAAAGGGGGTCCATCATTAGGACAACTCTGAAAGATAGATAGAAATGAAAAATCTGATTATCTATTACAATTTTGTGCAATGTTTCTATGGTTGCCGCTATGTGAGCTCGTACTTTGCATGTGTTAGTGTTACCATGAATAACTCTGATCTATCCATGTTGCAAATAATGTTGGTAGTTATAGAATTTTCTTTGAGGAATCTTATGTATCTTTTACCAGGCTTTCCTACAAATAATATTCCCATTAAATATCATGTCCTTTACATTTCTAGCAATAGGTGGTAGTCCATGGCCATGGATGTTTCACATGACTGTGTTTGAAATGACTAAATTCAAGACAAATTCCGAAATACCATTTTTATTTATTTGTCTCATACCCTTTCTAGCACTTGCAATGGCCTTCCTATCCACATGTTGAAGACAATCTTTTTTTATAACATACACCTACTGCCAAAAGTCGCATTTCTTTCTCTTCGTCTATTTTTATTTGACATTTTGCAATTTGTTTTGTAGCCATAACTCATTTAGTCCTTTTATATGGCCTTTTTGCATGCACATCAATTGAGTTTCTTTATTTTTCATTACAAAGATACCCATCCCATTTGTTTAAGGGGTTTGTGTCATCTATAACATCCCATATCACCATTTCCTTGGGTGGCTCCTTGAAATTTTCCTTAACCCTTAATAACACACCTTTGTTTTCCACCAACTTACTTATTGGACATATAAGCAAACAATGTATAGACTTATCCACAATTATTTATATCTCAAAATTTCCATCTATCTCTTCTAAGAAACACCAAATTCCATTTCACATAGTGTTTCACCCTCGACAATGTCCTCAGACATTAATTATAATTCCTTTGGAAATGCACATGCTTGTTCCCATGTATTCACGTGTAAGAGAAACCTTCGTAAATATGAATCTAACCCTATCTTGTGGAATATTTATGGCATGATCAGGACAGTGAGGCTCCAAATCGGATTATGGTCAAATATCATAAGATTCCAATGCACTCCCTAATGTATGCTCAAATCTTGTTGGATGTGGTAGAGGAGCATCATGTTTTAACACCTTCTCAATTTTAACCACTATGCATCCTTTATTTACCATATTTCTATGCACTTTATGCCCAAGCTTTGTATTGAATATGGAGCCCTCACCCATGTTCACTCCATGTTGCAGAAGATCTACCTTGTCTCTAATAGAAAATGTATAATAAACATTTGCACGTATACAAAAATGTAAATAAGGTTAGTATTTACTCAATAAAACATTTATTATACTATCAATAATATTTAACACTTGCCTCAATATTTTTATTTACCTATGTTGTGTCTCAAATCTATGATCTCCCATGGATGTATGTCCCCTTCATTAACATCCTCACCAATCAAATGTGGTTGAGTGACACCAATTATCAAAATTATAACATAACCTATATTAACCCTTTCTCCGACATAATAAGTTCTAGACTCTGCAGATTCGACCCTTCCTAGCCTAATGACCTGATTATTAATAAGAGATCAACATAGTCCCCTTTTACCAAAATTATATTTTCCATTGTAGCTTGTATCAATTCTCTAAAAAAAATTAAATCGTAACTTGTAAGTAGAAAGTTCAACCATGTAATGTGTGACTTTATATTTTCGCAAAAACACAACTTAAAAAAGAAGTAGTATAGATGCAATAATTTAAACAATATGGTAGTCGCATTGTATGTAAACATTGTTTCCCACCATCTAGTGCCTATTACCAAAAATTACTTTACATACAATTACACAAAAAATATATATATAAAGAGAGGGCAATTAGAGATGTAGATAGCATCATAGAATGAAAAATATAACCTCATATCAAACCACCAAGTTCCTGTTTAACTTTAGAAATGACACTTTTAGCCTTAATGTATGTGTGAACACCATCTAGTGCCTATTACCAAAAATTACTTTACATACAATTACACAAAAAATATATATATAAAGAGAGGGCAATTAGAGATGTAGATAGCATCATAGAATGAAAAATATAACCTCATATCAAACCACCAAGTTCCTGTTTAACTTTAGAAATGACACTTTTAGCCTTAATGTATGTGTGAATAATGATCATAAGAAATTTGTAGAAGTTGAAGAACCAAAACATGGTCCTTTGGAAAATATAAGAAATTCCAAGATCGATGCTACATAAGATGTCCAAAATCCCCATGAGAAGGAGAAATTATATTTATATTTCACTTATTAAATATGTTTGATGTTTGAACTTGATAATCGAAAGCCAAACTAGAGGTTTTGTTCTAGATAAAAGTTTTGGTACTGTAAATACTAGATAATTCTCATTTTTATTATAAAAGCAAAGAAATTGCATTGGAAGAAAAATATAGTATACCTCAGTGGTACATTTGTTCATAAAATTCAAAATTATACAAAGCTCACATTATTCTCCATGGATCAAATAGTTACGATTGGATTATTGCGTTTGCAATGAAAGGAAAGCTATACCATTATCTTTCCTTCCAACTCAACCACAAATGTAGTGCCAACAACAACATATATTTATATACAATTCTTTTGCATTATCATTGATCTTCATAAATTGTTCCAAATTCAATAAAAGGGCACATCAAAAGCTATAACTATAACCATTGTGATTATTGAGACAATGTCACTTGCACATTTCCAACAATAATTTTGCATTGCGAAAAAAATTAACGCATGCAATATTTACTTCTATCACAAACACAAATGCATTTTCAACAATCACATTGCAAGATGAAGGAAATTTAACACATTCTAACCTTCCTTCTAGCAAAATGACAAACATATTTCTAATAACAACATTGCATTATGAAGTAAATATAATGTGTGCTAGATTTCCTTCTATCACAAGTAGAAGCCCATTTCAAACAACAACATTACACCTCAAATGAAAGCTAACAATCAATATCATTCATTCAACTACAAACATAAGCATATTGCTAGAAGCAACATTACATTGTCAAATAAATCTAGCACATGCTATATTTCCTTCTAGCACAAACACAAGCACATTGCTAATAACAATATTGTAAGGTGAACGAAATCCGCCACATGCTATATTTCCTTCTAATGTAAATATAAGCATATTATTCACAAAAAATTGCAAAGTAAAATAAATATTACACATTCTAGAGTTTCTTTTAGCACAAAGACAATCACATTGTCAAAATAACATTGTAGGGTGGAAGATATCTACCATACGCTTGATTTACTTCTAGCACAAACACAAGCACATTGCCAACAATAACATTTTAGGGAAAGCAAAATCCAGTGCGTGATAGAATTCCTTCTAGCATAAACACAAGTACATTACCAACAATGTTGCATTGAAAAAGAAATCCAATGCAGGTTATATTTCATTCTAGCACAAATACAAGCACGTTGCCAACAACAATATTGAATTGCGAAAGAAATCTATTGCATAGTAGATTTTATTCTAGTACAAGTACAAGTACATTTCTAACACCAGTATTGCATTACAAAATAAATTTAGTGCATGTTAGAATTCCTTCCACCATACACAAACATATTTCTAACATAAATATTGTAGGGTAAAAGAAATGATCTCATGCTAGATTTTCTTCTATAAAAAGCATAAGCATATTTCAAATAACAATATTGCAAGGTGAATTAGATCTAACACACTATTTGTACTTATATCTCAAACACAAACATGTCACCAATAACAACATTGCAAGGTGAATGGAATCTAACAGATGCTATATTTCCTTCTCTTGCAAACAAAAGCGCATAACAACATTGTAGGGTGAAAGAACCATACTTCATATTAGATTTAGTTCTAGGTCAAACAAGCATATTGCCAAAAACACCATTGCAAGACAAAAGAAATCTGGTGTGTGGTAGATTTCCTTCTAGTACAAACACAAACACATAACATTGTAGGGCTAAAGAATCTAATGCATGCTAGATTTTGTTATAGCATGAACACAAACATATTACCAACAACATTCTAGGGAAAAATAAATCGAGTAGACACTAGATTTCCTTTTAGCACAATCACAAGCACATTGCCAATTACATCATTGTAACGTGAAGGAAATGTGACACATACTAGATTTACTTCTAGCACAAACAATTGAATTGCCAACAACAACATTGCAATGCGAAAGAATAGTAGTGCACACCAGATTTCCTTCTAATGCATATACAACCACATTATCAATAAACTGATAGAAGGGTGAAAGGAATCTAATGTATGCTAGATTTCCTTCTAGCACAAACAAAAACACATTATAACATTTCTAGATAAAATAAATCTAACACATGGTAATATTTACTTCTAGTACAAACAAAAGAATATTGCCAACAACCACATTGTAGTGAAAAATAAATCTAGTGCATGCTAGATTTCTTTGAGCCAAAATAGAAGCGTGTTGCCAATAACAACATTGTAAGGTGAAGTAAGTCTAACACATGTTAGATTTACACATAAAACAAACACATGCACACAAAAACATTGTAGGGTGAAAGAAATCTGGCGTGTTAGATTTGCTTCTAGCATAATCAAAAGCATATTGCCAACAACAACATTGCATGGATAAAGAAATCTAGAACAACTTCTTATCACAAACACAATCACATTTCCAATAACAACATTGCAAGGTAATTTTTTTTTAATACATGGTAACTTTACATGTAGCATAAATACAAGCATACTACCAACAACAGCATTTCATGCCAAAAGAAATCTAGTGCTTGCTATATTTCCTTCTAACACAAACACAAGAACATTGCCTAGGAGAAGGAAATGTAATATGTGTTATATTTCCTTCTATAATAAATAACCAGATTGACAATAATAATATTGCATAGCAAAATAAATATAGCACAACTTCTAGCCCAAACACAAGCACATTTCCAACACCATTTCCAAGGTGAAGGAAGTCTAACACTCGTTAGATTTCCTTCCATCATAAACAACCAAATTGACAATAACAATATTGGAGCAAAAGAAACCTATCATAGTTTCTATCCCAAACACAAGCACATTTCTAATAAAAACATTGCACGGTGAAAGAAATTTAATGCATGTTAGTTTTACATGTGGCACAAATACAAGCATACTACAAACAACAACATTGCATGCCACAATAAATCTAGTGTGCGTTATGTTTCTTTCTAACACAAACACAAGCACATTGCTAATAAGAACATTCCAATGTGAAGGAACTCCAAGACATGTTATATTTACTTGATCCAGGTGGATGTTGGTGGCCACCCACCTATCCCACTTAGACCCCCACCACTGTCTCTTTCAGTTTTTTAATTTCTTTAATTGTAGCACAATTTATTATTTTTAGCAGTTTTTCTGGTCCTAAACTTACTGAGTCGTTTTGAGGCTCTAAACGACGTCTTTTTGGGAAAATTGGGAGAAAAAATTGTTGTTTCTCTTCCCAAAGTTGTAGTCCTAAGATAGATATTTCTAACGAGATATTGTACGCGTCAAATGTAGATCGTATGCCAAAGTTATGACACTGGGTAGTTGACGTACCAATTTACCCAAAACTGGGCCCATAGTTTGGTGCTTCATCTCCTAGGATTAGTTTTTTGGATGTTTAGGGTTTTCCAATGTTTCTCAACAATAAATAGGCTTTCAAACCTCATTGTAACACAATTTAGAGTCATGTAGCCACCACATCTCCTCTAAAAAATAAACTACCATTGCCCTAGCTGGTTTATTTCCATTTCTTTTTGTAAGCATATTTCAGTATTTTACATTAATAAAATGAAGTATTATTTCTGTTGTATCTATGTATTTATGGTTATATCTGTAATTTTTTGCGTTCATGTTTAAATCTAGATCAATGGTATTAGAGCAGTCTGCTTTTTCTCTGTTTTTCTTTTCATGTCCCCAACAAGGTCGGGATATAAAGAGTTAGGTATTGAACTGGTCGAACCTTTGCAAGAACAGCCTCGCAAATCCTGACGACCTCCCATGGAAGAAGAAAAGAAAGGTGAGGAGGTAGGAGATCCTATCAAAATCTTGCTCGAAGAAGCCCTTGAGTGACAAAGGAATGCGATGATGGAAAACTTTGCCCAGATGCTTTAGCGGCTACCCAGAGGCGACGTATCAACTTCCCACAGATACTCTAGAAATGCCACACCCTTTAAGGTACAAGTTAACATTGAAATCCCCATGTTCGAGGGTCAGATAGATGCAGATGCCATAGATAAATGGTTAAATTTGCTAGAAGATTGTTTTTTTGTTCATGATTTTTCTAGTCAGGAAAGATTATTTTCGCTCTTCTAAAAGAAACCCCCGATGTCAATGACTGGTGGGAAACCTATTACGAGGAGAAGGATGAAAGTATGAGCTCACTATTTTTAGCTACACTTGCTTGGAATTCATTCCAGGATGCCATCGAGGAGCAATACTACCCTGTCAAAAGCTATGATGACAAATACATAAAATGGACCACATTGCGGCAGGGGAGGGACCAAGATGTGCTGGAGTTCACAAACATTTTTCATACCCTTCGCACATAGTTGGGTATCAAGGATTCTGAGCTACATTTGGTACTCAAATACCACTGCTACCTACATAGATACATCCAGGACGAGATGGAGTTCCTGAAAATCTCCTCTCTTGGCACGGGGTACTGATACACTGTCAAAATCGAGCAGAAGTTTAAACGAAAGAAGCGAGACTTTAGATATGTGAATCCAAAGAACAAAGGACAAAGGACAAAGCCAAGGTGGGGTGACCCAAGAAAACGCGTTGAAGCCACATGAAAAGAGCAACACCATGAAGTCAAAAAAGGACACAAGAAAGTGGTGTGAGTTCCATAAGAACCACACTCACAACACAAGTGATTGTCAGACAAAGTAGTCACTGGTGGCCGAGTTGAAGGCTTCTGAATCAGATGCATGTTCCGACACTGAGTTAGAACATGACAAGGGGAATGATAGAGGGAAGTAAATCATTGATGCAAAGCCCAACACCATTGTTTCCACCGCCAAGGTCCATAAGAATGAGCTCAAAGATCCAAAGGAGGGGAACATCTTTTCCAATCACAAATGTGGGTGAAGGGTTCGACGCTGCAATTCATTGTCGACAATGGCAGCCAAACGAGCCTCATTTCAGTAGAGGTCGTGAAGCGGTTGGTCCTACCAACTAAACCACACCCATAACCATAACGTGTCGGGTGGCTTCACCAAGGACAAGATCTCCGAGTTTGCGAGCAGTGTCGCCTTCCCTACATCATCAAGCCCTTCATAGATGAGGTATTTTGTGATGTTCCACCTCTTGATGTTTGTGATGTACTATCAGGCCAACCATACTTGTGGACGCGACATGCTATGTATGAGTGAAAGCCTCGTGTTGTTATTATTTCTTTGGGTAATTCATAACACAGGATATCGGAGGTAGCCCCACCTATCACCACCTCTTTGATCACTACTAAGAAATGCAACAAGCTCGTCTCTCAGAGAAGAAAATTCATTTTTTGTCTGGTTTGCTCCAAAAGTAAGGGGAAGGTCATCGCCACATCCATCACCCACACGAACGATTCTTCCACAGACCACCGGTAGCAGATGGACATGGTCATGAAAGTAGATACGAACATACTCTCCTCACCCACAGGGACACCGTTGCATTATCAGGTCAAGCATTCATTCAATCTGACTCCTAGAGAACCTCAACCCAATGAGTTGATGTATCGCTGCTCCATTCTAGAAAATGCCAAGTACAAGCAGCGACACGATCAACATTAGGTACCACACAAGTTTCAAGTGGGCGACAAAGTTTGGTTGCCTCTGCAGAAAGAACGCCTTACAAGAACCCATACCAAGGTTGTGGGAAACAATGGTTTGGAGCACAAAATTTCCGCATTTGTTCGCTTGCATCGAGTGTTCAACGTGGACAACCCTTTATTTATGGGAAAACTAGTGTCTATTCAGAGTTACTAGTCCCACTAAGACGAGTAGCTATCTTAGAAACAAACAATTCAAAGTTACTTGTGTTTTTCTTTATGGGAGATAGATGAGAGAGAAGCAGAGAGTACCAACCTCAGTCTTTTGCTTGGCTCCTTATTTGTTTCCTCTCTCCTTTGATAGAGCTTTCGCCACTCCTTTCTCACTTGTCTCACTTCAAAGAACACCTGTAGAGTCAAAGCAGCAAAATACCATCAAAGCATAGAGATCTATAACCATAAACAATATAGGATGAAATGTACATTAACCATACAAATGCATACACAAATACAAGATTCAGAGATATACAAGTATATGGAAGAAAGCTCAAATAGCTTTATTGATAGAAGTAGTAGAAGAGAGGATTACTACCCAGTTGTTTGATCCAGTGCCATCCTCCCAGCATGAAAGTCCTCTTCACCTCATGAAAAGACTAGATCACCCAACAATACAATGTTTCATAGAGAAACCAACAACACTTCCTTACAAAATACAAAATTTCAGCCTCTTGATCTCTAGGATGAGGGATCCATATATAGATATTTGCAGGGGGATGAGTCAGCTTCTATGATTTTGATTAGTGTCATTTCACTAATAGTTCTTGGTTCCACTTGGAGATTTCATGATCTCTTACTCATCCATGGGCGAATTCACAGAGGCAAGTGTCATATGAGCAGTTTCTAGAAGATTTTCTGGGTTTCCACTTAGCAAATTGCCTCTGCCATTTGTATGCTCTCTTTCAACGTATCCTACAGAAGGGCTTTTCAGTATGCATCGCACCCATTGTGTGTAGCAGGTGAGATGCATCGCACCGTTAACATGTAGCAGTCTGTATGGTCGAGTTTTGACCAGTTCTGAGCAGTTTTTTAGGGAGAACTTCTGGGAAATGATGTAATTAATTGACCTTGATCCTTTAGGGTATGAAACAACACTTTTAGTGGTTTAGAAGCCCTTAGTTTATGGACATATGTGATTGGGGTTGTAGTGCCCAAATATGTCTATAAGAGTTGCCCCCTAAAGCATGAGGTCGTAAATCTTCTGATGTCGGGTGAAATACTTTATCATGGGGATCCAAAGTTTTTCAAACTGGAAGGTGACCTGTAATAAGATACATGACAATACATTATCTTCATAATATTTTCATGATCTAGCTGAGGCGAGCATTCTCATGTTCAGCTTCATAAATTCATTTTCATGTACATAGGACAGAGAATCGTCTGTGGGGCAGACTAATGATTCTGGTAGAGACATCATCCCTTAGCTTAGATGATTATTTATGCAGCTATGGAGTACATTTGATGTCTTTATTTTCATGAATATATTGCAGCCTGGATGGATGAAACTAGATTTGGGGTCTTCAAACTCGTTCAATCTTCATCCGAAGTACAAGTCAATCCATGTGAAAAGATGTTCTGATGTCGAACATGGAAAGACATCTCTTGATTACCAACCAATGATGTAAGCTATTAACAGGCGTGAGAGAAATCATTGATAATGATAATGACCCTCAAGGTACTATAGTACAACTCACATGGTGTGAATACATGAGTCGATGTCAAACACCACGCAAAATCTTTCGGTCGAAGGCCATTAATGTAAACCTGTAGCCAAAAGTGAGAAATTTGCCATTGAGACATGCAAGCTTCAAAGTACTGAAAGGGTTGTTCCTAAGTCAACTTCTTGGATAATGAACTGATGTCAACAAGAAGTGACTCGTCGTAGGAGGGCCTTAAAGAATCCCACATCTATGACACGAAACAGAGCAAATGATTTTGTGGAGATGAGAACGATCTGATGATACAAGGTTCAGGGTGGCTGTCATGAAAAATGGAGCGTGAAGGTATTGTAGTGGATGAGGCGTAAACTGGGTTGGTGAATTCTCTGAGCGACTTCACTTGAACATATCGGCGACACTAAAATGAATTGGTAGCATTAACCCCAAAAATGGATGGTACAAAGGACCAATGGTGATATTACTGGTGAATGGAATAACCCAACCTGACTCAATCATGGTGATGGAGTGAAAGTGTCATGTTCAAGAGCGACCTACTACCAATCAAGTTCTTCAAGTTTTCTTCCCCTTTTCCCCAGTCATTGCTAACCAGCACCTCTTTATTTTTGTCAAGCTTGAGGAGGATAACATATGCTTGTTTTATAATTTTCCCTTTGGGAAAAATTATCGATATGTTTTAGCGAGACTAGGAACAACGAAACTCGCTATTGTCCGTATGGACAAGTTTGTCGCTATTGTTTTAACAAGTTTAACGACAAAGATAACTCTGTCATTTTCAGTTTTAGGGAGTCTGAAAAGAGACAAAAAGGAAACTCCAATAGTCCATTTTTGTAGTATAATCCCTTAAGTCCGAAAAAGTATACAATAATACGAAGGGATGACTTTTTCGATCACTTTAGCGAGCCGAAAAAGACAAGCGCTCGATATTTTTGTGTAATGATCCTTCAAGTCCAAAAAGATTAAAATATAGAGGAGGGATGGCACTTCCAATCACGTTAACGAGCTGAAGAGGCCAATTGCTCGACAATATTTTTATATTTTACGAGTCTAAAAAGAGCTTAAAAGACACTCATTATTTCCATACACTTTAACGAGATGAAATGCTCGATAGTCTTTTCATATTTAATGAGTCTGAAAAGCGTTTAAAGAAAATCCGTTATTTGAGGAACGAGTGATATTTTCGAGTAGCAGTTGGTTCTAGGTAATTTTTGAAATTTTCAATCATGGCAGTGTAAAGAAGGTGGCTAACAGAATCACTCCTCGCAGTTGTTCCTCAAAAGGGTAAATAATCAAGTGGAGGTGTGTGATCGGTTAAAAAGTGGAGGTGATGGTAATAACACGACCAAGGCTCAAAAGCTGATAACAATGCGATCACAAAGGTTATTTACAAAAGGTGGGTTCATTTTTTAATGAGCTTTAACTCTGCGAGAACATATGCTCATTGCTAGTTTTATTTTTTAACGAGATTGAACTTCGCGTAAACCTGCTCATTGTTAGGTTTATTTTTTAACGAACTTGAACTTTGCGGAAACATTGGTCGCCTTCGGTTTCATGTTCACACAAGCTTAGAATAAAAAAAACTATGCTTGTTATAAGTTTGCATGCCCCCAGCATAATGACGCAAATCGAGGTGCATGCCACCCAAGATTCATTGGATTCAATATGGTGGTTGGAATGAAGGTTTACCTTCGAGATCTTTGAAAGGCTCAACTTGGATTTTATGAGATCGTAATCAAAGGATCGATTTGGAAAGGTAGTTTTTCATTTTTAATGAGGTTGACACAGTAAAAGAACTATCCTCATAACCCTCGTTTCCTTTTGTAACGAGGTTGACACAAGACAAGAACCGTCCTCAGTGACCAATAGTATGAAAATGGTCAGAGTTTTTCTTAATCTTTGATAATGTAGAAGATATCATATGACAGGTTTCCACTATGCCCACTACCCCCAGATTACTTATGAAGGTAGGAGGGAAAAAGTACCCATGAAGGAAGGGTCTCTTAGGAGACCTACTTCGACATTTTGAAGCGATTAAGAGCTTCCATGGATCATCGGGATGCTTCCCATAACTTGTGAAGTGTTGGAAAGGAAGGTTTGTTTCTCAACGATTGTAATTCCTCCTTGGAAGGGAAATGCAATATTTCTAAAATATGTTGACACAACAGCAGCCATAGCATAAATCCAAGGCCTCCCCAGTAGGGTGTTGTAATTGAGGTTATCATCGATAACTTCGACATCAATATCTACTATCTTGCCCCCCAGTTCAACTTGCAAGTTACTTAAAATCCTGTATGGGATGTATGTTCATCCATCGAATGCTTTTAATGTCATTGATGATCTTGACAAGGGTGATAAGCCTAAAGTTTTCTAGTAACTCATTGACATAATGCAAGTAGATGCCCCCTCAGCAATGGTTGTTCGATGAACAAATTTGTTGAAGGCTTTCACTGATACGAGGAAAGCTAGTTGAGCTGGTAACTGAGGTTCATATCCTTTATGATTAAAGGCCACAAGATTGGAATTTGCTGGGTCAATCCCACCTATTGCTGATAATAGAGTCTGCTTTTGGGAGGGGCAATCTTGCAGTGCTTCAAGTGTCGACATAGCGGACGGTGATTGGGCCAGATCCTTTACTATATTATAATTCTATGCTGCTCGAGCATGAGGATTAAATGTCAATTTGTGTACTACTCCATTTGGCGGCTTTATCATTAACTCAAGAATGATGGGTGGCACAACTTCGGTCGAAGTTGTTGTCGAACTACTAGGTTGATCTATAACCTTTTTGTTCGACAACTATGGATTGCCATAATCTTTATTCCTTGTCGATATCAAAACATCATTTTGTTGTTTCGAAATGGACAACATAAGCACTTGGGATGGGGAAGCATTGTCGCTAGCAACCAGATTGGTTTCTGGGTTTGGAAACGGATCAGTCAAGACCGCTGAGGTATTTGAACTCTTAAAGAACTTTTTGATCTCAATTTTATGCGGACAATCTTTTGTCCAATGGTCCTCATTGCATATAAAACATGGATGACTAGGTTTCTTTTGCCCATAAGAGTTTCCAGAAGATTTTTAAGGAGTTGAATCTTCCTGTTTCTTCTTTTTGTTTTTCACTTTCTTCTTTCCCCCTGGTTGCTTTGGTTCTTTGCCTTTGTCGGCCAATACGACATTAACCTTTGAGGCAGGAAGTTTGTCATTTTCCTTTTCACTGGAAACTACAAGGGCTTTATTAGATGGGGCCTTTGCGATTTGCGTACTTGAGGTGCCAATCACGCCATCGCTGGTATGAGTGTCCCTGTTCGATTTAGGAGGAGGAGGAATGGAAAATTCTGGTCTTGGAGCATCAGGAATTTTGTCATAGAGCGTGCCAGACTGAGTATAGATCAAGTCATGATATTGTGCACGAGCAATGACTTGCTCTTCAGTGACAGCTCCTCCCTTGGTCACATCTTCTATAATAGAAGGTAACAATGACTTAATAAACTATTCATCTATAAGCTAATCAGGAACATATGCCTTTACCATTTGACGATGACGTCGCCACTCATGAATATGATCAGATACGTGAGTGGCTGTTGTTTGTTTAAAATTGGTAAGGAATTCCGTTCCTATTTCGTACCTTATGGGAACCTGAAAATGGGTTAAAAAGGTGGTGGCAAGGGTGCTAAAGTTATCGAATGAAGCTCTAGGCATTTCGATGTACCATTTCATTGCCAGACCAGTTAGCGTTTGTTGAAAAAGGCGAAGCCTAATCGAATCATCATTGAGGGTATTGGACGAACACCACAAATGAAAGGTCATTACATGATTCAATGGATCTTCACCCAGATTTCCATTAAATTTAGGAATATCTGACGAAAGTTTATGAGGAATCGCTGGCCACCAAGGGGCGTAAGTAATTGGATAATTTGTTAGTCGATTCAGATCTAGTAATTCTAAAGTTTTTATGAAAGGAAACTGTTGATTTAGGTTTGGCGAAGCATACCCAGGATAAGATGGGATCGCCTGAGCAGTGGACCTTTGCATAACACCGTAATGTATTTGATGCTGATAACTTTGATAAGGTTGATGGGCATAACCATTATAATATGATTGTTGGTAACCGTTTTGAATATATGGTTGCCCATTACCTGCAAAGCTTTGTTGCTCAGGTCCTTAGTAAGCTTGTTGGAATTACGGTTGTTGATATTGTACCAGCCACGGTTGTTGGACCATTTACTGTTGTCCAATACTGGACGTTTGACCAAGATGAGGGGTGATAGTACCCGTTTCAGCCTGAGTTGCTTTAGTTAAGGAGCCACTAATCTACAGTTGTGATTGAGTCGTGGAGACAAGAGGCTATTGTATTATGACCTGAGAGACTTGAGGTTGACATACAACAAGCAGTGCTTGTACTTGCGACACCGTCACAATAGCCGGTGTAGTGGGAATGTTCGACATAGGTTGATTTGGTTTCATTGAATATATAATTCTTGGCTGTTGAGGCAGTATTGGTATCCAACCACTGGATGCAATTCTAGCTTGACCTGAATTTTGTTGTGAACTCTCATATGGTTGCTTTCCCGGAGGGAAAAATGAAAAGGCATATTGCCCCCCATATGGTGGCAATCCAGTGTTCAAAGGGTAAATTGGTCTTCGGAGACTGGATTGCCCAAATTGATACTAATGTGAAGGATCAATTAGTTGAGTCTCAACATAAGCAATTCCAGATAAGATTTCGGATGAACAAATAGGAACAGACCATGTTGTTGAAATAGTCCCTGGGTGGACTCCATCTAGTGGTTGAGAACTAGTTGGAACAGATGGTATACCAACGAACATTGTCGGAGTAGTAGCAGGAGGTTTTGCTATTGCTGTATTAGATCACATAGTCTTAGATGTTGACGGTTGTTCAGATATATCGAGTCTATCCAAAATATTTCCTAGTGATTCTACAGGAACTTGCGATGAAGGGTGATCAAAAGAACTAACTTCTGTAGTAGAAGGATATAGGTGGATCCCAGTTCCAAAATGCAATGGGGGTACTGGATGGAAGATCCTCCACAATCTCTTCTATAGCAATCAGTCCAGGTGGAAGAGGCAGACTGTTAGGTCCGTAAAATATTTCTGGTGCCGAAGAAGGTATAGAATCTGCAACAACAAATGCTGGAGGGGTGACACCTTCCAAATCAATGCTAGATGGAGCTAGTTCAGGAATAGAAGTGTTTACCATTACACTAGGATCGGTTCTAATGTCCTCTGGTAACTGTGTAACTTCTTCTGTAGAGGCAGGGATATCAAAAATAATTTGAGTAACCAAAGTCTCTAATGACGTTCAAACACAAGTTTTAAATAAAATAGGAGACTTTGACCCAGTTAAACAAGATCGCTTGGCCTGGAATGGTTTCGTTTCCAGAGTCAAAGACGGTTGACTCATTAATCTCCACGAATGATGGGTTTTGATTGACTTTTTTCCATGATTGCGGATTACTTGATCAACTCAAAATTAAAAGGGGAAAATGTTATTCCGATTTAAATGAATTTTATGACACTTTGACACAACTTGCTTTTTCAATTTTTAAGAGTCGAGAAAAATCTAAAGATGACTCTAGTCACCTTCAATTTTTAATGAGCTTGAAGTGACAAGTGCTCAGATGGACCTTTTCTTTTAAGGAGTCTGAGAAGGAACGAAAGTGACTACTCTAGAAATCTAGACAGAGGGATTACCAAACCAATCGAAAAACTGCAATATAATTTACGTACGACAGTCAATCTTCCCGAATTTTGTGTTCAGTGCATTGCGATTGATAGGGAAACATACAGGACTTTCTAAGGATAAATGATATAGCCTATTGTTGTCTCCCAATATATGCTCAACCATACATGGGAGCACAAGTCAGTACTGGCACTTGTCGTATCAAAGAGGAGGAATCACCCAATCTACAATGAAAATGATAGTTACCAGGCTTTACAATGCCAGAATACGTCTCTAGCCTAGACTTCTAGATGTTTTGTGTTAGGTTCCAAAGCGTTTTTATGTTCATTGAGGTTTAGTTTACAGTTGATCTTTCTTAAGAAGTTTTCCTTTCAAGGTTCACCACGTGATGTAGATATACAATTATTAAATATGCAATCTAAGATGATAAACAGTCATTTATTTTCTTTTAGCAATGAAAATCCTAGCTACTAAAGAAAGAAGAGTAAAATTCTTTCAACACAGAGCATAGAGCACACACTAAATGCACTTTTCCTAAATCAATTTCCGCATGCAGTCTAAGTACAAATGCACATGCATGTATTTGTTTTTCAGTTTCCTTAATGTGAGAATGACAAAAAGAAGACTAAGTACAAATTTGAACTACTTTTCTTCAAAACGACACTTTAGCAATTTCTTCTAAAAAACGAAAGGAAGACTAAGATGACACCTTCACTTTCGAATGGAAAACTACTTTCGACACTTCAAAGAATTGATAATTCAAATCAAATACAATGGCAAAAGTGTAATTGACTATATAAAAGAGGAAGATTTTATGACACTCTTTTTCTTGACTGAAAATGACAGTTGCGACACTTTCAAATCAAAAGACGGTAGTTTGATTAAGCTACTTTTTGCAAAGGAGGACTGTAAACGATGAAAAATACATAAAAAAAACATTCACAATTCCTTATCAATGGAGGCTAAATAATGTAAAGGAAGAAAGTTTCAACAGTGATATAATGATCATAGACAACAAAACTACTGAATAAAGCTGAAAAAAATGAAGAAAAAACCAAAATCTGGAGGCAGAAACAGTCTCACTCAATCATCGCACTTGTCCTTAAGGGAAACAAAGATGCATCTCACCTGCAGCACACAGGAGGTGCGATGCATCCAGACTACCAATGAGAGACAGTGTGATGGTCTAGGGACGCGATTGAGCTTGGTTTTCACCCACAGTTTGTAGCTAAGTCCAGGGATTTAGGCCGAGCTTATGATAGACAGTAAACACAAAGTATAGGGCTGATCTAACGAGGTTATTGAGCTACCACCAGGGCTCTTAGGATGTTTGCAAATTATATGTTCAGTACATAAGCTAACCCGAAGAGTGACTAAAGCAGCGTTGATCTACTTTGCAGTTGCATAGCAAAAGAAGTTCGAAGGCTAGCTGGCTTAGCTTCAGGCTCCGTCTATAGTTTATAAAGAAAACAAGAAGAACAAACAAACAAACTATTCACTCCCCAGTGGAGTCGCCATCTTGTTTCTGGGAAAACTACTGTCTATTCAGAGCTGCTAGTCCCACTAAAACAGGTAGCTATCTTAGAAACAAACAATTCAAAGTTACTTGTGTTTTCCTTTATGGGAGATAGATGAGAGAGAAGCAGAGATACCAACCTCAATCTTTCGCTAGGCTCCTTGTTTGTTTCCTCTATCTTTTGATAAAGCTTTCGCCACTCCTTTCTCACTTGTCCCACTTGAAAGAACACCTGTAGAGTCAAAGCAACAAAATACTATCAAAGCACAGAAATCTATAACCATAAAAAATATAGGATTAGATGTAAATTAACCATACAAATGCATACACAAATACAATATTCAGAGATATACAAGTATATGGAGGAAAACTCAAATAGCTTTATTGATAGAAGTAGTAGAAGAGAGGATTACAACTGAGCCATATGATCCAACGCCATCCTCCCATCATGAAATCCCTCTTCACCTCATGAAAAGGACTATATCACCCAACAATACAATGTTTCATAGTGTTATGAAACCAGCTCAAGAAAAGAATGACCCTCATGAGTTCTAAATGCTGTTTTTGGAATGTCTTCAGTCTTCGTTCTAATTTGATGATATCCTGAACGAAGATCCAACTTGGTGAAGTAAATTGATCCATGCAATATATCCAGTAATTCATCAATGACAGGAATGGGAAACTTATCTTTAATAGTGAGCTTGTTGAGCTCCCTATAATCTGGACACATGCGCTATGATCCATCCTTCTTGTGCACCAATACCACTGGAGCAGAGAAAGAATTTTGACTAGGTTGAATTATACCAGCCTCTAACATTTCTGCAACCATACGTTCAATTTCACTCTTTTGGGCATAGGGATATTTGTACAGCTTGATGTTTGGAGGAACACTTCCTGGAATCAAATGAATAGCATGATCATGATCACAAATAGGTGGGAGGCCTTTGGGAGTCTCAAATACTTTGGGAGGCCTTGGAATGATTGTCCAATTCTTTTTGGAGATCTAGAGAAATAGATCATTTTGATGTGGGAACCTCTAGTGAACATAATTGTGCAACTACGCCTCACTATTCCTTCTTTAGAAGCTTTGTCATACCATTAGAGTTGATTATCTTTCTTGGTTTCCTTGCAATACCCCTTAATTCAACTTCCTTTCCTTCCACACAAATTTTCATGAAAAGTTCTTGAAAATTAAAAGCTATTGTACCCAAGGATTGTAGCCATTGGACTCCTAGTACAACATTAGCACCACCCATTGGAATGGAAATCATTGGGCTATTCAACACACATTCTCCCATGTATAGCTTGATATTATGGCACTTTCTAGAGCAATTTATGGTTCCTCCACTTGCAACCATCACTTGACACGCTGGTGCTAGACATAGGAAGCAATTCAATTCCTTGGCTATCTTAAAATGAATAAAATTATGGGTACTTCCCGAATCAATCAACAATATTACCTTTTTCTTCTTGATATGTCCTTCTATCTTGATAGTTTGAGGAGTGGTAATTCGAGCCAATGCATTACAATATATGGTCAGATTCATTTCTTCTTTATCTAGGGTTTGTTCCTAGAGTATATCCTCTTCTTTTGACATTTCTTGTTCCTTTTCTTCCTCCTCTTCATAATCTATGTAGAATAATTTTCTTCTCAGCCACTTATGACCTAGTGTATTGCTATCACAATTATAACAAAGTTCCTTTATCTTTTTTCTTCCAATTGTTGTGGTGTCAACCTTTGTGGTTGTGGAAGGCTAGGGGAAACAACACTTCCATCTTATAGTTTCCCTAATTTTTCCTTTCCTTTTTTCTTGCTAACCTGAATGCCTCTCCAATGAATAGGTTCCCAAGGGAAAACCTCATGTTGGATATTTCCTTTAAGGCCCTAATAAAAGCATCAATTCTTATGCTCCTTGAAATATGTTTTACCCTTATGTTCATTTTGGAAGTCTCAATGTGCTCTATCATGAATCCTTTTTGTTTGAGATTATCAATTTGGATAAAAAAAGATGTTTCTTTGTATCCTCATATTGTGCTATCATTTCTTTCGTGAAAATTTCCAAGTGACATTTATTTCCAGAGCAGCCATCAATTACCATACAAACTGATTTGGTTCCAAATATAAAGTTGCAATACATACCTTTTATGTGTTTTTCACATTATGGAGATCGAAAAATTGCTCCATTTGTAGTATCCATGTTCCGGGATCTTTTCCATCAAACTTCCTCATATCAATTTTGGAACATGGTGGGTCTTCAATCCAACATTAGAGTCTATGAAATCATGATTAACATTTCTTTTGTTCTCATCATGAGTTTCCTTTACTACCCTTTCACCATTAGAATCATTTCTTGTAGAAACTTATTCACATTTATCTTTAGTTCTTCCATCTTAGTGTCCATGCCATCCATCTTAACTTGTATGCCATTCATATTAACTTCCACGCCATTAATCTTGGCTTCAATTACCTTTTGTGAGAGTGAAATTTATTGTACTTGGTCTTGTAATTTTGATATATCATGTTTCATTTCTTCCTCTTATTCACGAGTCATACTAGAACTTTCAAGTTTCTTACTAGATGTTTCCATTTTCTTTCTTCGGGGCAACAATTAATGCTAATAATTCTTTACTATTCCCTTTGAATACCTTCAAACTAATTTTTCAAACCAATCTTATTCAAAATTTAAAAAAAACTACACACCTTTTTTTCACTTTGTAAGAGCTCGATATTCAATCTATTGTATCTCTATAACAACGGATCTCGAATATTTGAAAATGCATCGTGTAGTAGCCCTTTGAGTTCTCTTTCTAACCCCACAAGTCTGATCAAGATTGGATTCTCCAAGGAATAGTTATGCCAAATCTTCCACTGTGACCTGATTATAGACTAGTTCAGTGGAGCGAACTTGTACGAAGTGCCATGTGTCATTGTTTTGATCTTAGTACCTGAAACTAATATACAGAAAACTACAGGTCGTCTGCTTTCTGAAACTTCTTACGAAATTTCCATCTGATTCTAAGAAAAAAAGTTATGATAATTTTCCATAGGTCACTTGTTTGGAATGTAATTCAGGAGTATGCAAAAACCCTAACTTCCGAAGATCATATCTCCGAAAATATAGCGTGACTGACTTTGAAATTCGGACCCAAAGTTCAGAACGATTTCAGCTCAAATTGTTTTTTTTAGTTTCTGAAACGTAGAGAAAAAAATTTCTAGAGAAAATGCCATGATGACCTGTTTGGAGCAGCGAAACCCTAGAATCCAAAGCTCTGATACCAAATGTTAGGAAACCAGCTCACAAAAGATAAAAAAGATAGATCAACGCCTTAGAATTCAGCCTCTTCAAGGGGGAAACCTCCTTTACATTACATAAATGAACAATTCTTGGATGAAAAAAATGACTAAATCTCCCCTTTATATATAGGAGTCTAAGGGCTCACAATATAATCAAGCCAACCTAACAATAATAACATAAGGGAACAAAAATAACAATAGTGGGTTTCTATGGGGCACACTAATAAAAATATGGGGACAATAGGGTCACAATTATAACAATAAGAGATACAATGACAATAGTAATGGGGGAATCACTAGAATTATAGGGATCTAACAAGAGATAATTTAGGGACTTGATCCCTACTACAGGAGGATCAATATTGGATAATAAATCAACAAGATATTATGAAACTATTGCACGAGTTCTAGAGCTCTAATGATTGAAAAAATCTAGGAATGTGTTCCCTGTCATTTAATGCATATTCCTAGTGTTGCGAACCAAATCCACTATTTGAGGGGTTTTGGAGGGGAAAGCTTCCTCCTTTCATGGGGAATTCTTGCTAATCATTTTTTATAAGTACCAAGTCGAATTTTCCTCTAGGGATGGAATTTTATTGTTCTTCTTGTGGAGAGAACTCTAATTTCATTTCTTGCAGGGATGTAATTGTATTGATGGAAATAATGAATATTGATGCCATGTTCAACTTCAAAATCTTGGTCTCCTTCATAGGACTCTGAGTTTCCTTTGGATTGGCCATCCCAGGAGCATCAGAGCCCTTTTTTATCATTCGCTTTTCTTCCTTTCACTTTTTATTCACATTCATCTCTTGTTCTTGTCTTTTTCTATGTATGCATTTAGTGTTGATGATTTCTTATTGTAGGATTGGGTTAAATGGTTGTGTTAGTGTCAGTCTTTCCAGCCTTCCTCCAATGATCAAATATGCCCTTACAAAGTGGTCTCAAAGTGTCAAGGTCAAATTTTGTCATTTCAGGGAGTCTTCAAGCAAAATTTGGTCACTAGGCATTAGGTCTAGGGTTTGTTTTCACTCTTTTCAAAGCTGCCCAAATGTCGGTCCATGTCATCATTCAGCTGAGTCTATCATCATTTATAAGGTTGTTATCATCATGTCAGGTTCCATTGGGTCATTTTACAACTTGTTCATGCCTCAGTTGCGCCTAGGCAAGGTTCATTTCCCTCTCCTAGGGTTTTGAAGGCAATTTCTCTTGAATGGTCAAATCATTAATAAAACTTGTATCCAGATGTTCATACACCTTCCCCTATCCTTAAGGTACCTTATTAAACACTTCCCATCACTGAGATCCCCCAAATTCCTCATTTTTGCACAAACCCTAGTTTCTTGCTACAACTTGGCAATTTTCTAGGTTGGGCCTGTGTTTTGCCCTTTTGGACCCCTTCCCCTCACTCGATCTTTGAGATTCCACTTTCCCCTGCTTCCTAACATCCCTCCCTACTTCCCAAAATTTCCCAAAGAATTTAGAAGCCCCTTATCCCCTTCATTTCGCTTCATTTCGACAAAATTCCTTGTTTCAGACATCGGGACAAGTTTCACTCAAAAGATGTTTAAGAGCCATAAAAGATGAATTTTAGAAAACTGAGAGCGGGTTTTGTCCACAACATGACAAAGAAGAAAACCCTCCCTCACTTTTTACACAGGTGTCATGGTTTTAGAGAAATGTCAAAAACACAATCACCTCGGGAGAATTGATGCACCTCTGAAGTGACCTTGGGAAACTCAAGTTTTCTCCTAGATTGGTTGGCTAAATAACTTTCTTGATGAGTCAAAGGATAACGAGACAAAAATATATTTCCAATGAACTATCATGAGCTCAATTTGGAGTTGAGGAAGGCATTCAAAAGTTGACTGCAACAGCACTCTGGCTTGAGGCAGCCTCATTTGGCACATTTTGACCAGTCTTGGGAGATTTGATTTTTAACAAGGCAAATGAACTCCAAATTGAACCATTATAGTTGGGTTGGAAAGTAGACTCAAATACCTTTTCAACGAGCTATCCTGCACCCGATTTTGACACAGGGAAGGCCTCCAAAAGGCTCCTGCAAAATTCACTATGTAGCTGGGTGCGCGCGACGCATTGGGTAAGGCGCACGGCGCATCAGGGGCGCGCGGTGCATCAGGCACAAAAATGCAGTGTAAAAATACACTGGCGTGGCGCATCATAGGTGCGCGGCGTGTTGGGTGAGGCACGCGACGCACTGGGTATTAAGTCCGAAATTTTCTTGGAAAGGCATCAAATCGCCTCCTCTCCGTACAAATTTGCAGGTAGGCTCACATCCACCACTTGTGCTTGGCTTTTGAAAGATAAATGTAATGGGTTCATGAAATTTTTTCCGTGGATATCCAAGTTTGAAGCCCTCCTTTTGTCAATATAAAAAGTGTTGTAGGGTTTGAAAACAGTGTGTTACCAAGGTTGTATTCTTCCTCATTTCCCTTTGGCATATTTGGCACTTGAAGACAAAGACATCAAGCCTTCATTCCTCATTTTCAACATATCAAACATACACTTGGCATAGACTTTCAATACCATGTAGGCGAGCACCAATACATCATATGACCAAGACAACGACTCTACAACAGAATTGCATGCACCGGGAGGGCACTAAAATGTCGAAAAGGGAGGATAGACTCCGAATCTTGGCCAAAGCCTCTTTGGCTGAGCATGTCACTTGATGAGGCACCTTCAGCCCAAATTTCAAAGAATTTGGAGAAATTTTTGTCATTTTGAAATTGTTGGCTTGCAAAACAGGTTTTTTGGCTCAACGCGTAGCGCGCCGCGCGCGAACCATAAGATTGGGAGGTCCAAATCACAAATGGCTTGTAGTTCTGGATTTTTCATGATGCATTATACATGCTCAACTATTTCCAAAGCATTTCATTGAGTTCTAGGTGACCAAAAGGCTAAAAAACACCTTGAAAATCACCTTTCTGCCACCTTTTGCACCAGCAGGAAGTACCTCCGGGAGAATGCACTTTTGGAGGGGAAAATGGACACCAAATTGGAAAATTCCACTTGGGTTGGAAAGTAGACATCTAGGGCTTTCCAACAAGCCAACCTGAGCGCAATTTGGATGCCGAGAAGTGCCCAAAAAACAGATGGAAAGGCGCGCGGCGCACAGGGTTTTTTGGTCAAATTTTCACCTTCCAGCTCTGAATTTCGGCCAGTTATGACTAGTTTCACCTCTTGATGTGATGTTTGACCCAGCTTGATGTAATTTAATGTGTATGATGTAATTTTGGCACATTTGTACTTGTTCTAGAGGATTCATTCACTAAAAGGTGAAAATTAAATGAATGAATTAGTTTCCTAACATATAGGGGTAAGTTGTTTGACTACCTAGATTTCAGTTCCTTGTTTAGAATTAGTTCAAAAAGCTCCTAGAATGATGAGCTCGACCCCTAGAGGCAAGGAAAGGGGTTAGGATGGTCTATATATTGTAATTTCTCAATCATTTTCAGAGGTTGGAGAGGTTGGGCTCTTGGGAATAGCTTGACACTCTATTGTACATATTTTATCTGCATTTTTGGCAAAGGAAGACCAGGGTTTTGCAGCACTATTTGGGATTCATGTGGCTTTATGTGTTGATGGTGTGATTCTTTCAGTATTTGTAAGTTGTTTATGTGTATCGATTTCCTTCTCTTATCTTCTGCAATTGAACAAATGAAGTGTTAAGGTAGAATCCATAAATTTCCTATGCTCTGCCTTTAAGTTTGTTTGATTTTCCATGTTTTCATCTGTTTATGGAGAATCCTTGAAAGTTTCTTGCTCTCCTTAACCTCTCACCAGTCTGATCTATCCATTCATTCTCTTTAAATGCATCAAAACAATCGCCTATCTTGCCCCAAGTAGACCTCTGCAAAAGCTGTGCCTCATCCCCGCACCCAAAATTGCCTTTCCCTTGAATTCAACAAAATTTCAAAAAATCAATTTCAAGTTCCTTGTACTTCATACCTAGCCTAAAATTAGTTATAAAATTAGTCATCTCGACCTCATTGATTACCTTTTGATGAGATTGACTTGGAGAGAGCCCTCTCCTGTCCTCGTAGGGCTAGCTACGAGGCTGAGCGTGGTTTAATGTAGCCTTGAGTTTTACCTTATTTCAGCCTAAGGTAGATTTGAGCGCTAACATTGAGGCGACCATACTGGGGAGAACAGGTTTGCTTGTTAGTGTTATTTGATTTATAGCTACAGACGGAGTCTGAAGTCACGCCAGGTAGCCTTCGAACTACACATTGCTCTACGAGTGCATAGTAGATAAACGTTGCTTCAGTCGATCTCCGGTGTAGCTTGTAATTGTAACACTTAACTTATAAACTGCCCCAGTACGTGTATCAAGTTCAGATCTGATGGTTGATGGTGAAAAACGGTCAGACATCAGAAGGCTGAAAACATTCACCTGGCGACTTTATTCACTGAACAATCTAGAAATCGATGCTTCATGGTGACTTCACTGTAGGGAGATCAGTAGCTGTGAGATTTTCAAGATAGACCGAATCATGAGAAGATACGCTCCCATGAGCCGAGATCACATTCCAGGTTTTCTAAACAAGATGCCCAAGGTAGATTGGTCAAGGAATCTGCCTACGTTTAACGATGATGGTAAGAATGATGTTGCTTTACATCTGATTAGATTTCACATGCATATTCGCAAGTTGAAGGTGGCTTTCCTTGAAGATTGTTTGTTGAAGATATTCCTGGCCACTCTCGAAGGTGAAGCCCAATCTTGGTATGAAAATTTGTCGTTGGCCTGTATTTACTATTTAAAGGATTTTCATGCTCTGCTCATTGAAAGATATCAAACATCTTATCCATCATTAAATTTAGTTCATGACTGTTGCAAACATGCTTCTACATTTATTGAAATCCTTGAGAAATATTATGAAGATGATAATTTCATGAATGATGAGATCATGGAGGCTCTGTATGAGAATCCATTTCAGCAAAATGAAGAGAACCTAGAGGATACCCATCAAAATGCTCAGGAAATTTTGCAGCAGAATCAAGATCAACAGGTTGAAGAGTGCCATATGGTTGAAAATGATGAAAGGGAGAATGACATTTCAGATCTACCCACAGAAGAAGACAACATGCAGATTGCAGATTGTGATAATGTCTAGACAACTACTTCAGATTCAGATTCAGATCATGATGACCAAGCATATCTTGTGCTGAAGCCCATCAAAGAGAACTCTGCTGTTGAAATCATCTGGAATGCAGAAGACATAGTAATCGATCCAAATGTTCTCAGTCATACTGTCAGTCCATCATTAGAATACAGCCTTCATAAAGAGGTAATCCAGTCAGTTGATGTACGACAAGATGGGATTTTCGCTCAAGTAAGTGAAAAAGTTTCTCTTGATGAATTTATGGTAGATGCTAGAAATGTCATGTTTGGGTATCAAGAATCAGCTGAAGTTTCTTTTCTGATGATTGATGACTGTAATGAAAATCCGGTTGTCCTATCATATGAAGATGACCTACCATATTTTCAGACTACAGAAGATTAGACCATTCAAGATTTCCATTTAGATTCTTCTTCATATGTTTCATGTGTTGAAATGTTTTTACAAGAGGAGATTTGCTCATCTACCTGTTCAGAGTTTTTTGAAGCCCAGGAGCATACTTTTACTGAAGTATATGATAAAGACAGATCAGAATCAGAAGAGAAAGACACCTTGTTTCTTCAGCAGGAGGTAAATCTTCATGTTTTTCAGGATCCAATGGCAGATTTGTTACAATTAGTAGTGAAAGTGATTATTGCAGTGTTCAGTGATGAAGGAGATCATGGTCAGCTATGTTTTTGGATGCCCAGTTATCAGTTTGTATTGTTGACCAGTAGATCTGATTAGGGAAATCAGTCAAGAATCGATATGCTTGACTGGTTACATTGGAAACCCAATTATACATGATTGCACATATTTCATTAGTATGTAGGTGGTTGTCATCATGATTCCAAATCTTGATGGATTGCTACCTTTTTTCCAAAAAGCTTTGTAAAGTCTTGTTTTAAGTTAGTCATGAGTCATTTGTGTTTGGTCTGTTGAGTCAGTTTTTTCAAGTTATTTCAGTTTGCCATCGAGTCGGTTTGAATCAAGTTTGAATCAAGTTTCAGTCAATTTTCAGTCAAGTTTTCATTCAATAAATGTGTCAAAGGTTTTGTGTTATCCGTTCAAATAATGATTCCATCGCCCAGTGGATGAAGGCACTGGTCTGCTCTCCCAAAGATCTGCCATTCCTCGCACCTCCAAGGAGCTACCATCCCCATTGGAGCCAATGTTAGTGTCAGTCTTTGCAGCCTTCCTTCAGTGATCAAACATCCTCTTACAAATTGATTTTAAGGTGTCAAGGTCAAATTTTGTCATTTCAATAAGTCTTCAAGCAAAATTTGGTCACTAGGCATTAGGTCTAGGGTTTGTTTTCACTCTTTTCAAAATTGTCCAAATGTCGGTCCATGTCACCATTCAGCTGAGTGTACCATTATTTAGAGGGTTTTCATCATCATGTCAAGTTCCATTGGGTCATTTTACAGCTTGTTCAAGCTTCAGTTGTGCCTAGGTAAGGTCCATTTCCCTCTCCTAGGGTTTTGGAGGTAATTTCTCTTGGATGGTCAAATCATTA
>APFE031239877.1:47300-85278 GCA_000404065.3 Pinus taeda | reverse complement strand
CCCCTTCATTTCGCTTCATTTCGACAAAATCCCTTGTTTCACACATCGGGATAAGTTTCACTCAAAAGATGTTTCAAATCAATAAAAGATGAATTTTGGAAAACCGAGAGAGGTTTTTTTCCACAACATGCCAAAGAATAAAACCATCCCTCACGTTTTACACAGGTGTCATGGTTTTAGAGAAATGTCAAAAATACAATCGCCTCGGGAGAATTGATGCACCTCTTAAGTGACCTTGGAAAAATCCAGTTTTCTCCTAGATTGGTTGGCAAAATAACTTTCTTGATGAGTCAAAGGATAACTAGACAAAAATATATTTCCAATTAACTATCATGATCTCAATTTGGAGTTGAGGAAGGCATTCCAAAGTTGACTGCAACAACACTCTTCCTTGAGGCAGCCTCATTTGGCACATTTTGACTAGTCTTGGGAGATTTAATTTTTGACCAGACAAATGAACTCCAAATTTAAAAATTCCAGTTGGGTTGGAAATTAGACTTAAATACCTTTGCAACAAGCTATCCTGCATCTGATTTCGACACCAGGAAGGCCTCCAAAAGTCTCCTGCACAAAGGCACTACGCACAGGCTCTATGCGTCGCGCACCTCAAGCCCAGTGCGCCACGCGCCTCGCGCGACCCATAGGATTGGGAGCTCCAAATCAGAAATGGCTTGCAGTTTTGGATTTTTCATGAGAAATCATGAATTTTGGTACTTGGACAAGAAATTTGGGCAAGTTTTGGGTCCCCAAAAGGTCAAAAAACATGCAAAAAATGACCTCACTGCCCCTTTTTGGACACACAGGAAGTAGTATTGGGAGAATGCACTTTTGGAGGGGCAAATGGACACCAAATTGGCAAATTCCACTTGGGTTGGAAATTAGACATCCAGGGATTTCCAACGAGCTATCATGAGCTCAATTTGGATGGCAGGAAGTGCCCAAAATCAGGCTGAAAGCCGTGCTACACGTAGAGCTCAAGCGCGCGACACATAGAGATTTTGGTCAAATTTTCATCTTCCAGCTCAAAAATTCGGCCAGTTGAAACAGTTTTCTTGTGGATGAAATTTTTGAGTTATCTTGATGTAAATTTATGGTTGGCATGTAACTTGGACTCAATTTTACCTATTCTAGATGATTCATTCACAAAATAGCAAAAAATTAATGTAATGAATCAGTTTCCCTTCTTTTAGAGGCAGGTTGTTTGGATGCCTAGTTTTCAGCTCTATGTTTGGAATTAGTTCAAACTGCTCATAGAAGGAGGAATTCGACCCCTAAAGGCATGGAAAGGGGTGAGGATGGTCTATATGATTTAATTTCTCAATCATTTTCAGGGGTTGGAGAGGTTGGACTCTTGGGGATAGTTGGACACTCTATTGTACATATTTTATCTGCATTTTTGGCAAAGGAAAGACCAGGGTTTTGCAACACTATTTGGGATTCATGTGGCTTTATGTGTTGATGGTGTGCTTCTTTCAGTATTTGTAAGTTGTTTATGTGCATCACTTTCCTTCTCTTACCTTCTGCAATTGAACAAATGAAGTGTTAAGGTAGAATCCATAATTTGCTATGCTCTGCCTTTAAGTTTGTTTAATTTTCCATGTTTTCGTCTGTTTGTGGAGAATCCTTGAAAGTTTCTTGCTCTCCTTAACCCCTCAACATTCAGATCTATACATTCATTCTCTTTAAAGGCATCAAAACAATCGCCTATCTTGCCCCAAGTAGACCTCTGCAAAAGCTGTGCCTCATCCCCGCACCCAAAATTGCCTTTCCCTTGAATTCAACAAAATTTCAAAAAATCAATTTCAAGCTCCTTGTACTTCATACCTAGCCTAAAATTAGTTATCAAATTAGTCATCTCAACCACATTGATTACCTTTTTCTGAGATTGACTCGGAGAGAGCCCTCTCTTATCCTCATAGGGCTAGCTACGAGGTTGAGCGTGGTTTGATGTAGCCTTGAGTTTTACCTTATTTCAGCCTAAGGTAGATTTGAGCGCTAACAAGGCTAGTCGTGGAAAGAATATAACACACACCCAACATTCTCCCACTTGTTTTTTTCTTTGCATGAGGCCCCATAGGAGAGCTTAGTCATTGGTTCACCCTTGTAATGCCCATTGTCTCTCTACATCAACAAAAGTTCTCAATGCCTACAAAATTCATCAATGCATCTGCAACATTCTTCAAAGTGTCCACCTTTACCAACAACACCTTTTTTTCCTCAACCATATCCCTCACAAAATGATACTGAACATCCATGTGATTTTTCAATGAATGATAAGCAGGGTTCTTTGCCAACAAAAATTCACTTTTGCTATCACACTCTATCCTTATAGCTTGTTGTACCAACTTGTTGTAGCAGCTACAACACCCTCCAAAATTTTGGCTTGCATCCAATTTCAGAGCCTCCCTTGGATTTTTACTTGATGTTTCCAAGCACTCGGGCTCACCCCATGAGTTCGTGTTGTGTCTTTGTACCCTCCTTACTTTACCCTTCAACGAACATCTTTTGCATATTGGTCACAATGTCACGTTTGCAGCTATGTTCTGGTCATGCACAAGGTCCCTCTTCATATGTGCAAGTTGTATTCGTTATGTAAACATCCCTCACACTAACACACGAAGTTGTATGAACTATTGTGCAAGTGTCGTCATGGTCATTCAACAATCTATCACAAGCGTCATGCTTTTCACTCACACCGTCAGTCAGTCATGTTGAGTATGTGTTGTCTTGATGGTTTGAGGTGTCTTATCATCAAGGCATGTTGAGTGTGTGTTTACAAGGTTGAGTATGCACAAATTCACTCACTCACGCACTTAGTCATTTTGCTGAAGTTTTGACGACTGAATCACCCTCTAACAACAGACCTCCACCCCAGAATCCACTCAACCGAATGTCACCCAAAACAACACAAAAGTGTTCAATAAGACATTTCAATATGCATTGCCTGCAATCTAATCAATGAACCCTCCTATTGGTCAATCAGAGAGTTTGACTAGTTAGTGACCCCGAGACTCACTCCCCTAAAAAATTGTGCAAAAGATGTAGACCTTTCCTGCTCTACTGACTGAGAAAACTGCATAGACAGGCCAGATAGACCCCTAGTGTTTGTCCATGTCTCCCTAAAAAAATTGCAGTTTTTCTAGTGAGACACCTAGTCAACCAACTAACTGCTCATCCAAAAAACTATGCAGATTTCATGAGCAAGCCCCTCAGCTGCCCAATATCCCCATTCATCTTAGAAACTATGTAGAGATGTTCATCAGGTTAGCCTCCCAACAATTGTACAATTTTTGTCACTAGCAACCCTACAGCCCGTAGCTAGCTCCCTCCAAGAATTGCGTAGTTTTTACTGCCAAGCATCCCACAGCCCTCTACCAGCTCCCTTCAAGAATTGTGTAGTTTTTTTTTTCCAAGCCTCCTATAGCCCACTGCTTCCTCCCTTTAGGAATTGCATATTTTTTGCTGCCAAGCCCCTTTGCTACCCACACTGCTTCCCTTCAAAAATTGCGTAGATCTACGTTCAAGTCGAACTAGATCCCACAGACTGTCACTACTGATATGAATAGTCCTCTCAGTATCCCAGTGACTTCTACACAATTTTAACCAAGAGCGTTTGGAGCTCGCATTCCAGCTTGAAACTTTCCTTGCAGTTTTATAGCCTTGTCCTCTCTCCTGGTCACTTGCATATGAAAGCGAATAACAATTCATCATGGTAAATTAGGAGGTTTATGGATTTGATGTCGTCTCATCACGAGTGATTGTAGATACAGGTATATGGATAAGACATGATGCAATGATAGATGGGATGAACAAGGAGAGAGCATGCAAGGAGATGTGTTCATGAATAGACGAATGGACGATGCACGCGAGGAGAAATTTTTGCGCATGAATGAACATGTGAGGAAAATGTTTCGCAAATGGATGAACATGTTAAGCATAAAAAAGTAAAAGCAAAGGAGCAACATGCACATGGAACATCAAGTGAACACCAAGCCCATTGAAGACTCCACACGCTTTTCCATGTGGAGGTGAAGTTGTGATACACCAAGAGCACATCCATTACATAACAACACTGCAACTTGACATAGACACCAGCAACAACATGGACATACCAGCATTGTCATGTCGTGTCATGAGTCATGTCGACCACATCACTATTATGGGCCATAATGTGTAAATCAATGTAATGTAACATGGAAGTCAAAAAAGACCCACATGTGATACGAAGATTCATGTAAAGCAGAAGAGTCAAATAAGTCAAACAGTCATGAGGGAAGTCAAATAGTCACAAGGGATAATTTTTTCCTTGGCTATAGATACCCCCTCATTTGTACATGCAAAGGACTTTTCACCTTGGCTCCTCCCAGATAGCCTTGAGATTTGTAGTCTTTTCTTTGAGGAGAGAACAGTGGCTCCAACGCTCCTTTCATGGGGTTAGTGATGTATGGTGTACTGATGTGTCTTGGAACTTTCACTTAATTCAGAAGCCTAATAATAGACCAACACATTTTCACACATTTATTGTAACTGTTGCAAGAACTAATCTTGAACACTAGTAATGCATGTTTCTTTAACTTGTGTTAAAACAATTGAAATCTTTCGATTGCTCTAATGCATATATTGATGAAATGTGTTGTATAAGTTTTTAACATTGTCCTGCTCATGTGCATTGCATCATTGGACATCAGAAATAATCTTTCACATATACTTGTTATAACGATCGTCGCACTTGCGCAGGCTACTCCATTGGGTGTTGTATGTGCTATCTTCCTGTGTGTGTTATGGTTTCCACATCTATGTGGACTGATCCTCTAGAATATGTGCATGCCTATTGTGTTTTGTGTCTTTGATAGAGTTGGGACATTTTCCCCATCTACTAGAGGCTCACTTCCATCCATTCTCTTTGCGGTGAAATAAACATGACACAAGTAACACTATCATTCACCAGGCATGTGAACCTCGAAGACAAAGCAGACCACTATCTTGTGTTGACAAGCAAGTTCTAAGGCAAACATTTAAGATAATGGAAACCTGGCCGTCATACCAGATGGAACTCCTACACCAAAGTGTGTAAGGTCTAGTTGGGACTTCATACCTGTGAGATCCCTTCAATGTTGGTGGGTCCAGCACTGTCAACATTTCTAGTGCTAGAAGGAGGCTTGCCAATTGTTTATGGTTGAATTTCCTCTCACACCCACTCATCAATCCTCTAGTTAAGGTAGTAACTCATACTCCCTCTCACTTACGCGTGACTCTGAAGTTGGTTACTCCTAACCTCCCAAGTGTGAACATGAAATTTCATATCAACACCTTCAATCTGTCGTCCCATCACCCATCAATTCACAAAATAATTTGGATTAATCCTAGGAATACAACATCTTCCTTACGCATCAAGAAAGCCAAAGACCACTCCCATGGGGGTTATTGTATCATCAGTGGAAGAAAAAGTTATTAGCACACTTGAAGGTCTGGAAGAAGCTGTTGAGAATGGAGAGGAACCTCCAGTCTTCCAATAGGGAGAATGAGACATCCTCGTGATCTTGGGCTCAGAATCTGGTACAGGAGGTAGAGGGGAAGGCAGTGAAGGAGGAGGAGGAAGACATGAACCAACAGACTCAAAGCTGGAACCGTCAAATTCTGAAGAAGAGGAGGAGGACAAAGAGCAAGAAGACATGGTGGACCAAAATCTAGAATGGATGACTCAAGGACCATGTTCTCTCCTGGGTGCTTTGCACAAGATGCCAAAGTGGTCAGAGAGAATGATCACAAAGTTTGACCCTAACATCATGGTGAAGGCAGAAGATCACTTGGACAACTTCTACCTACAATTGCGGACCCTTGAGGTACGTTATGATGATGTTGCATGTAGACTGCTCCCATCTACCTTGGATGGTTGCGTAACAACATGGTATCACAACCTTCCTGTCAACTCTATACATAACTGGGGTGCATTCAAATGTATGTTTATGGAAAATTTTACTGATGAAAAAACCCTAGCCATGTTAATCAAATAATTGGGAAGCCTAAAGATGGAGGGGAAATAAAAGGTAAAAGATTTCAATAAGAGGTTTTTGCACATATTGAACAAGTTTGCAGTGAACAAAAAAACTCATGACTCCATCACTGTCGACTACTACACATCTACACTATCGACCAACATTGCATAGTTCATCAAACGAGATGCCAAACCAACATTGTTAAAAAATTGTGAAGAGGCAATCATTGTTGAAAAGGACCTACACGTAATTGGAGTCATCAAGTATGACGAACCAACAAAGGACTCCAGAGATGCGAGCATGAAGCCCCAGGTCATGATGAGCAAGGGTAAGGATAGGGAAACAAGTGATATTGAAACCATTACTCATCTTGTCAAAAAATTGACATCAGAAGTGTATGGGCTCAAAGAAAAAACAGTTGACACATCTGCAAGCAGCCGACCACCCATACAAAGACAAGGAGGCATGTCATCAGGAAACAATCACTTCTTGACCAAAATTAGGTAGAGCTCAGTGTTCCAGTTTGAACTTAGAAGGGTCTTGTTTGGACTGGAAGTGAGTTGCAGGCTTAGTATGCAACTGCGCACTTGAAGTAGTGAGTAGTGCGTAGGATCAGTCAGGAGATACAGACAATGATGAATATGTTGTGCCTAATGAGGCATCAAGCACTAGGTAGGTGTTGAACATGTATCAGTGCTCGCAAGTAGCACAGAAGACAAACACCGAGAAGAAACCTGGAAAGCAAAATGATCATTACAATATAAAAAGTAAGGGGGCTCCCCCTACACTTGGGGAAATGAAACAAAAGATTGAACCGTTGAGGAAGGTTGATCTACCAGCCATCCAAAAGCAGAAAACACAAAGCAACCCTGGGAAGAAAATGATGGACAAGAGTACGTCCATGGAAAGTAAATTGTAGAACACTCTTCCGGAAAACACAAATACCAGTCTTACCCCGAACATCTCGGTAAGTCTACCCCCTTTAGATTACAATGTAGTGGAGGACATGAAAAAACCTCATCCAAACATTAGTTTGTTCGAGTTTGCTAAGATCCAGAGTTAGCGTGTTAGGCCCCTATACTACTAATGTAACCCTTTATTGTTATTACTACAACCCTATTATTATATTTTTGTACCCATGTAGTCCCCATATTATTATTATTGTGCCCCATAGAAGCCCACTATTATTATTATTGTGCCCTTACATTATTATTGTTATGTCGGCTCTGATTATATTATGACCCCTTAGACTCCTATATATAGCAAGGAGGTCTTGTCATTTGTATCATCCAAGAATTGTTCATTTGTGTAATGTAAAGGAGGTTGCCCCCTTGAAGAGGTTGAATTCTAAGGCGTTGATCTATCTTTTCTATATCTTTGTGAGTTGGTTTCATAACATTTGGTATTAGAGCTTTGGATTCTAGGGTTTTGCTGCTCCTAATAGGTCATCATGGCATTTTCACTATAACGTTTTTCTGTGACGTTTCAGAAGAAAAAAAAACCCATTTGAGATGAAATCGCACTGAACCTCGAGTCCAAATTTCAAATCTTTTCGCATTATATCTATAGAGATATGATCTGAGGAAGTTGGTCTTTTTGCAGACTCCTGAATTACATCCAACTAGGTGACCTGGGGAAAATCGTCATAACCTTCCCTCTGAGCATTGGATTGAAATTTCGTAAGAAGGTACAGAAAGAGGATGGACTGTAGTTTCTTGTATATATTTTTTAGAGCCAAATGTTGAAACAGTGACACATGGCATGTCGTACAAGTTTGCTCTACTGAAATAGTTTATAATCAGGTCAATGTGGGAGATTTGGCATAACTCTTCCTTGGAGAATCCAATTTAGATTAGATTGGTGGCATTGGAAAGAGGATGTAGAAGGCTACTGCAAGAAACTAACGTAACCCTTCATCCAAGAGTTGTTCATTTGTGTAACGTAAAGGAGGTTTCCCCCTCGAAGAGGCTGAATTCTAAGGTGTTGATCTATCTTCTCTATCTTTTGTGAGCTAGTTTCATAACACAGCGGGACATCTTGTTGCGTGCACTAGGGTAGAAATCAATGGACAATGCAACCTATACCAGCAAGGGATCAAGAACACCTCCCGGATCACTATCAACTGTGATAAACACACACTGGATGGAAGAAAAAAACTTTGCATGTCCTCCATTCCTACTTTCATTTGAAATATTTCACTGTAATGTTCATAACTATTTGGTTGAGTCTGGCACGGTAGCCAATGTCATGCCACTCTCCATTGCAAAAAAGATCAATGTACAATGGAGCAAGACATCCACGCAGATCATCCAACTCAATTAGACATCCATACCAGCCATTGTTGAACTTCGGGAAGTGATCATCTGACTATCTCATGACGACCGAGTTCACCAGTGCATAAACATTGTTGTTGTGGACATACCAAAAGCATATGGCTTATTACTCAGCAGAGACTGGTCTAGAAAGCTGAACAAATGCTTCACTATAGACTGGTCAGACATGTGGCTTTCATACAAGGGAAAATACAATCAAATCCATGTGTTATCCGAGAGATATATAAGGTACAATGCTACTCCCATCAATGGCGAGAACAAACCTTTGGCCTTTGCAGAACTTATGTTCAACAATTGCCTCTTGGAAACAACGGTGGGGTGTTATCCCGCACAGCCAACTCCAATCCCACCAAACACCAATCCCACCAAACACATAGTTGTGGCTCCTTCCTTGCCCAATTGATGGAAATGAAGCATGTACAATGCATTGTAACACTAGTAGAAGTAGAAATAGTGCAATTGAGTCAAATGGTCTATGTACAAACGAGTTGTGGACCATGTATTTTGACAGATCAAAGACATATGATGGCTCAAGAGTTGGGAGTACCTTGATTGACCTGAAAAATAAGAAACATTTGATTTCAAGCCGCTTGGAGTTTAAGTGCACAAACAACATTGTTGAATACAAAGCACTTGTGTTGGGTTTACAAAAAGCCATTAGTCTCAATATGGTCGTGCTCAAAGTGGTAGGTGATTTAGAAATAGTGGTATGACAGGTACATAACACCTTCCATTATTTATCACCTCATCTCAAAAGTTACTAGCAAGAGGTATGACAATTGATCTCTAACTTCAAAAAATTTAATATCATTGTTGTACTAAGAACGCGTAATGCAGTTGCCAATGCTTTGGCAAATGTAGCTTCTAGAATGTCATCGCTTAGGGATAGATTTACTATTGAAATTTTGTATAGACCATCTATCTTGGATAAAATAACTAATTTACGGGTGTTGGATGATGATCAACAGATACTGGGTTTCATGGCCAACACTGATACTTCAAGGATGTAGCGATAGACAAAGATGAGCACAAGCAATCTTTCCAAGCTGGGGCAGATATAAAGAAAACCTCATCCCCAAAGGTGTGGTATTGCTAGAAAAACTCTATGAATTGCAAGAATGCTTTTAGGGGCCTAGGAATAGAAAAACCCATGGATCTACCATGATGCATGAACTGATTAACTTGGGAACAAAACAAGATACAAGGTTCATCAATCTCGATACATGTTGCATGTAGCAGGAGCGACAAGCCTTTGTTCACTTCTTCAAATAATACCTAGATGTGTTCACGTGGACATATGATGATCTGAAAACTTACGACACGCAAATAATCCAACACATCATTTCGATCAAAGAAGGGGCCAAGCCATATAACAAGAATCTAAGAAAAGTACATCCGTCACTTGAAACCCTCATACAGAAAGAGCTCACCAAGTTGTTGGATGCACAGATCATATACAAAGTTCATCATTCTACATGGCTTTCAAACCTTGTTCATCTACGTAACAAGTCTAGGGAAATATGCTTGTGTGTTTATTTCCAGAACTTGAACTGCATCTCGGACAAAGACAACTACCTCATGTCATCTAGAGAGCACGTTTTGTAAATAGTATCTAGGGCACAGATGTTTTCCTTTCTTAACGAGTTTTCAATATATAATCAGGTTCTACTAGCAGAACCTAATAGACTCAAAACTACCTTTTATGCCAAGTGGGGTATGTTCACATACAGATGAATGCCATTTGGTCTCATAAATGCAGGCCCAACCTTTCAGTGCACCATGGACATCACCTTCCAGGGACTCATCAAACAGAGCATAGTGGTGTACCTCGATGATGTGACTGTGTTCTCAAAAAAATGGGAAGACCACATATGCCATCTGAAGAAATTTTGAGCGATGCCGGAAATACGGGAATATTTCCTTGAATCCCAAAAATACCATATTTAGAGTGTTTGAGGGGAACCTACTTAGGCATATCAATGCCAAAAGCGGGATCAAGGTTGATTCAGAACGAGTATGGACTATTACACATATCCCTCACCTAGCCAACAAGAAAGAAATGTATTCCTTCTTGGGAAAGATAAACTTCTTCCAGAAGTTCATCTCGGACTATGCTCAGATAGTAAAACCAATGCAAGACATGGCCAAGAAGGATGTAGTCTATAACTGGAGCAAGAGGCAAAAGTATGCATTCACTTGTATAAAGCAGGCTATTGCAGAAGTGCCTGCACTTTATAGCCTAGATTTGAATAAAAACTTCCTGTTATACACCTTCACCTCCAACAACTCACTCACTGCAATACTCACTCAGAAGGATGAACTGAACGACGAGCATCCCATCTCCTTCATGAGCGCAAGCATGCAAGGACCCAGACTCAACTACCCCACCATTGACAAGAAAGAATATGCAGTATACAAGGTGGTGAAACACTTTATAGCCTACATGTTGAAGAACCATTTCATATTCTATGTGCCTCACCCAGTAGTTCTCTTATTTCTCGTACAATAAGATCTGGGTGAACGATGTGCAAAATGGATGATAGGCTTGCAAGAGTATGCTATTGACATCAAGCCAATTCACAATGTCAAGGGTAATGGTCTCTACAAACTCGCAACTGAGGAAGTACACGCACAGCAGCAAGAAGCAGAGCTCATTGACTGGGAGTAGGAAATTGTAATGTACGATGTAGTGTGAGCAACACCCACTATAAATGGAAACCCTTGGTATAAATATGTGCACCAGTACCTTGAGCACTACACCATACCCTCTCACTTTTCCATCAGACAGAAGAGGGCATTGCGCCTCAAAGCTTTAGCCTATCAGTTGGTGCACAATGTTCTTTACAAAAAGCATCATAAGGAAATATTGCTTAGGTGCTTGGAGGCACATGAATCAGAGAAGGTTTTGCAAGATCTACATGAAGGACCAGATGGGGGTCACTTCGTGGGAAATACCACTGCACACAAAGTTATGCGTGCCATTTTCTGCTGGTCCACATTATTCAAGGATGCACACGCTTACACTTTCAATTTCTTGGGCTATCAACGATGCACCGAAAAAACATGAAGGTCTACAGCCCCACTGCACCTTGTTGCAGTGACTGAACCATTCCAACAATGGGGCTGGACATCATTAGGGAAATTTTCCCACGTTCGTTGAAACAACACCACTACATTATGACAACAACTAATTACTTCACACAATGGAGAGGAGCAATTTTACTCAAGCAAGTGAACGACTAGGTGGTCATTAGCTTCCTCCAATAGAGCATCATCCTACACTTTAGTGTTTTGGTATCACTTGTGCTTGATAATGCAATGTACTTTTCATCTTTAAAGCTTTATTATTTTGCATTACAAAATTGGATTGTGATGAAATATTCATCTAACTACTACCCATAGGGAAATGATCTCGCATAATCAACAAACAAAAACCTTATCCATATAATAAAAAAGACTGTTTACTCTGAGCTGTGTAACTAGCACTCTGCCTTGACAAATGCTTTATGGGATGACTGCATAATACCCAAACCCTCTCTGAATACCTCACCATACTTCCTATTCTATGGTAAATAAGCCATCCTACCACCCAAAATCTACTTTCCTACGCTCCCGTTGTCTCAAAAATCCCAAGGCAAGCCTTGTCTACTAGTTTAGTGTGGGATGGATACACTTCACAAGCTATAGGAAGAAAGGATGAAAGAAAATTAAAATTTTACACTCCACTAGAACCATATCAAGAGATGGTTTGACAAGAATTCTACAGAGAAATCTAACTTCGATGTTGGTGACATAGTCTTGAAATGGGATAAACCCCATGAAGACAAAGGCAAGAATACGAAGTTCTAGTCCCTATGGATTGGTCTGTACATAGTCCATTAGAAGCTTGGCCCTTACATGTACCATCTTCAATCACTTGACAGGAGGATTAAAAATCATCATATCAATGACCAATATCTCAAACATTATTTTCAATAGGTCGATTGCGGCCGACGCCATGTACATAAGTCTATCTATTGCTTATTTTTTATTTTCCCTTTACTTACTATTTTTGTTTCATATTGCTTTGTATGTTTAGTATGCTGCTATTTTTGGTTTTTTGTAAATAATTGTTGCCCTTTACTGAGTTTTGGCTTTTGAACAAGTATGTGGCTGATACCTAAAGAGTCTTGTGACACTGCATCACTTGGCATGTCCCGAATCCATCTTCTCTATGCTTGGTTATAACCTATGGCCGATGAAGTCTTGGTGGAAAATACGAGCCATCTCCAAGGGGAGCTTGGGTCTAACCATGAACCTATGTCCACACTAGGAAACCCCATGCCTATACTCAACCTTCTGCTCTATGTGATAAAGCTAATCCAACTAGTAGAAACAAAGAATGGGAAAATCTAAATGAGCAAACCTATGTCAGATGTCTTACATGCTTCTCTGAAGGAAAAACATCTTTTGCTCTCAATAATTTGGGATCCCTCTTCCACCCAAAAAATAAATAAGTGCCTATATATAGTCCTCTTAAAAATATGAAGGTGAAAGAAGAGAAGGGCTTCCTGCACAGAGAGGTGAAGCATGCAACTCCACTGGGGCACTGACCAGGCTCGTTGGTAGTGGAGAAATGCATGTGTTCATGTGTGAATCTGCTAGGGTATTGTCTAGGCCTACTAATAGCAAATAAACACTAGAGATGAAAACTTATACTCTACAAAATTTTAACTCATGAGCCAAACTACCCTTCCCGATTTCTAAACATTGTGATCAAGCAAAAAGATTTTGATGTGTTTTGACTAAGTTGGTGAAAGGTGAACTATGTATGTCCATGGGGTAAGTGGGAAAGCCGAAGTAACCCACAACAATTCAATACTCCCTGAAAGACCAAGGCCCTGTATTGTAAATGGACCAAAACAGAGAATCTGGAATTCAACCAATGTGTCTCCAAGTGTTGTAGCGGGTGAAACACCCTCCAACATTTTGGCCTGCATCCAATTTTGAAGCCTCCCTTGGATTTTTACTTGATTTTTGCAAGCATCCGAGCTCACCCCTTGAGGTCGTGTTGAGTCTTTACACCCTCCTTTCTTAACTGTTCAACGAACATCTTTTGCATGTTGGTTACAATGGCACACTTGAAGCTATGTTTTGTTCATGCACAAGGTCTCGCTTCACATGTACAAGTTGTATTCTCTATGTAAATATATATCACACTCACACATGAAGTTGTATGCACTATGGTGCAAGCGTCGTCATGGTCATTCAATGATCTATTTACAAGTGTCACTCTTGTCACTTGCACCGTTGGTCAGTCATGTTGAGTATGTGTTGTCTTCATGGTTTGAGGCATCTTTTGGTCAAGTCATGTTGAGTGTGTGTTTGCACGTAAGCACAAATTCAATCACTCACACACTTAGTCATTTTACTGAAGTTCTGACGACCAAATCACCCTCTAACAACCAGACCTCCACCCTAGAATTAACTCGACTGACTGTCACCTAGAATACCGTAGAAGTTTCCAACAAGCCATTTCAATCTGCACTGCCCACAAGCTAATCAACCAACCCTCTTACTGGTCAATCAAAGAGTTTGACCGGGCAGTGACCCTGGGACTCACACCCCTCAAAAGTTTCGCAAAAGCTGCAGATATTTCCCACTTAGCTCATCGTGAAAACTGTGCAGAAATGCTGGACAAACACTTAGCATTCATCCCTGTCTCCCTCAAAAAATTATGTAGTTTTTCTAGCCAACCACCTAGTCAGCTGATGGGCTGCTCACCTAGAAAACTACATAGATTTCATGACCAAGCCCCTCAGCTGCCCAACATCCGCTCATCTCAGAAATTGTGCAGAGGTGTTCAATAGGTTAGAGTCCCAGTAATTGTGCATTTTTTGTCACCAACATCCCTGCAGCCCACAGCCAGATCCCTCTAGGAATTGCATAGTTTTTGCTTGCTAGCATCCCAGAGCCTGCTACCAACTCCCTCCATGAATTATGCAATTTTTTCTTTCAAGCCTTCTGCAGCCCACTGCTTCCTCCCTCCAGGATTTGCACATTTTTTTCTGCCAAGCCCCTCTGTTGCCCACATTGCTTCCCTACATAAATTATGTAGATATTCCCTCCAGTTGAACTCGATCTCGCGAATAGTCATTACTGATCCAGATAGTCCATCTTAGTCTCCTAGTGACTTTTGCACAATTTTCACCAGGAGTGCCTAGAGCTCACATTTCGTCTTGAAACTTTCCTTGCGTAGTTTCAAAGACTTGTCTTCATTCCCAGTCACCTGCTGTTATATACCTACGGGGGATAATATGGGGTACCAAGGGAGGTACCCAAGGTAATAATGTAATAATGGGATGGGCCATAACACCTGCATTCCAAAGTGAATAATAATGCATCATGGTAGACTAGTACGTTTATGGATTTGATGTCATTTCATCATCAGTGATTGCAGATATAAGTATATGGATAAGACATGATGCAATGATGGATGGGATGAAAAAGGAGAGTACATGCAAGGAGATGTTTTCATGAACGGATGAACGGATGATGCATGTGAGGAGAATTTTTCGTGAACGGATGAACATGCAAGGAGAGTTTTTCACGAACGGATGAACATGTCAAGCATGTAAAAGTACAAGCAAAGGAGCAACGTGCACATGCAACATCAATCGAACACCAAGACCATTGAAGACTCTGCACACCTTGCCATGCAGAGGTGAAGCTGTGATACACCAAGAGCACATCCATCAGTTAGCAACGCTTCAACTTGACATAGACACCACCAAGAACATGGACATACCAGCGTTGTCATGTTGAGTTGTGTCATGAGTCATCTCGGCCACATCACTACGGTAGGCCATACTGTGTAAATAAATGTAATTTAACGTGGAAGTCCAAGAGACCCACATGTCATATGAACATTCAAGTAAAATTGAAGAGTCAAATAAGTTAAACAATCATGAGGGAAGTTGAACAGTCACAAGGGTCAGGCTTTCCCTTGGCTATAAATACGCCCTCATTTGTACATGCAAAGGCATTTTCACCTTGGCTCCTCCTACATAGCCTTGAGAGTTTGTAGTATTTTCTTTGAGGAGTGAAGAATGGCTCCAACACCCCTTTCACAGGGTTAGTGATGTATGTTGTACCGATGTGTCTTGGAATTTTTGCTTAATTCAAAAGCCCGATAATAGGCCAACACGTTTTCACACATGTATTGTAACTGTTGTAATAACTAATATTGAACACTTGTAATTCTTGTTGATTTAACCTGTGTTAAGACAATTGAACTCTTTTGGTTGCTCTAATACATATATTGATGAAAATGTGTTGTATAAGTTGTTAACGTTGTCCTACCCACATGGGGTGCATCACCAAACATCAGACAAAACCTTTCACACAAACTTGTTATAAAGACTGTTGCACTCGTGCGAGATGTTTCATTGGGTGTTGTACGTGCTATATTCACATGTGTGTTGTGTCTGTTGCATCCGTGTGGATTGCTCCTCCGGAGGCTGTGCATGTCCTATTGTGTTGTGTATATCTAACAAAGTTGGGACTTTTTCCTCATCGACTAGAGACTCACTTCCATCCTCTCTCTCTGTGGTGAAAGAACCTTGACACAAGTAACACTATCATTCACCAAGCACCTTGACCTTGAAGAGAAAGAAAACCACTCTCTCATGCTGACAAGCAAGAGCTAAGGCAAACATTTATGATAATGGTAATCGAGGCGTCATACTGGATGAGATTCCTACACCTAATGGTGTGAGGTCTAGTTGGGACTTCATATCAGGGATATCCCCTGAATGTTGGCGGGACCATCACTGTCAACACAACCCCATACTTGAACACAATCTCTGCAACCAAACTTCTTTATTGCTTGCATGAGTGCCTACAATGTATTCTTCCTGTGTAGTTGAAAGTGCCACTACATATTATCTCTTGCTCATCCAACTCACTGCACCTCCAAACAGGTTAAATGCATACCCACTTGTAGATCTTCTTTGATCCAGATCTCCAGCCCAGTTTGCATAAACAAATCCATGGATGTCCAAAACTCTATCCAATCCTGGTCTTCCTTGGTAGCCCAGACCATAATCACTAGTGCCATGCAAATACCTTAAAACCCACTTCATTGTTGTCCAATGCTCCTTCCCTATTTTTGACATAAACCTGCTCAATACTTCCACTACATGTGCAATGTCTACTCTAGTACAAACCATTGCATACATTAGGCTACCGACTTCACTTGCGTATGGAACACGAGACATTTCCACTTCCTCTTCTTGTGTCTTGGGACACTTTCTAGTTGATAACTTTACACTAACAAGAATAGGAACCTTCACTAGTTTACTATCATGCATATTAAACCGCTGCAGTATTGTCTCAACATACTTCCTCTAGTTTAACCAGAGCTTCCTCTTTTCTCGACCTCATTTAATTTCCATGCCCAAAATATAGTTTTCAGCACCTTGATCTTTCATGTTGAATTTGAAGGACAACTAGGTCTTCAATTTTTGGATAATTTCTTTGTTATTTACAATCAACAACATAACGTCCACATACAAGACCAAATAAATAAGACAATCACTAATTAATTTAAAATACACGCAATGATCTTCTTTGCATCTGGTGAGCCAAGTCCCCATATAGATGTATCAAATTTCTGATACCACATCCTTGGTGACTATTTTAACCCATAAATAGACTTTTTAAACCTGCATACTAGTTCTTTCTTACCCTTCACTGCAAATCCTCCAGGTTGCTTCATGTAGATCTCTTCTTTCAGATCCCTGTGAAGAAATGTTGTCTTCACATCCATCTATTCTACCTAAAAATCAAAAGAAACATCGACATATAAAAGTAATATAATATAAGCTACCTTGGCAATAGGAGAAATAATATCACCGAAATCAATTCCCGACACCTCGGAATAACCTTTTGCTACCAACCGATCTTTTTATTTCTCCACCTTACCTTCTACATTCATCTTCTTCTTAAACACCCATTTTTTGCCAATGGGTTTCCTTCCAGCTGGAAACTCCACCAGATACCAAGCCTCATTTTTGTGCAAAGATGCCATTTCATCAACCACGACCTCTTTCTAGAGTTTGCCATCCTTTGAATCTATTGCTTCCCTAACAGTTTTGGGATCATCATCAGTGATAGATAAAGCAAAATTTGAATAGAAAGAAGTTTGACTATACCTTTCTCGTTGCCTTCTTTCTCAAATTGATCTTCTCATAGCTAGAGTTTGTGGCTCTCCATCTTCTGATTCCTCTTCTGCTGTAGAGTCTAATTCCTCCTCCTTTAGCTCAAACTCTATCTTCTCAGGTTTCTTTGGTTGGACTTCATGTTTAGTAACATATTTCACCTCTATAAAAACCGCATCACGGCTATACACAACCTTCTTTGTTCTAGGTTATAAAGCTTATAACCTTTTAAACCATCCTTATGCCCAATAAATATGCACCTTTTAGATTTACTATCCAACTTGGTTCTTTTGTCCTTTGGAACATGTAAATATGCATCACATCCAAATACCCTCAGATGTGAAAGAGAGAGTTTCTTACTAGTCCATACCTCTTATGGAGTCTTATCCTCCAACGCTGATGAAGGTGATCTGTTGACCAGGTAACATGTAGTCTCCACTATCTCTGCCCATAATTCCCGTCCTAACTCGACACCACACAATAAGCTTCTTGCCTTTTCCATCAACTCCCTGTTCATTCTTTCTGCAACTCCATTTTGTTGAGGTGTGTATGGGGTAGTCTTACAATGTTCTACACCACACTTCTTATAGAACTCTTCAAATTCCTTCTAGCAAAACTCTCCACTGTTATCTATCCTCAACACCTTTATCTTCTTCTCTATCTAGTTTTCCACCAGAGATTTAAATTCTTTAAACTTATCAAAGACTTTAGATTTCATCCCAAGGAAATATATCCATGTATTCCTTGGGAAGTCATCTAAATAATACATAGTACATAGAATTACCTAGTGATGGAACCAACACAGGTCCAAACACATCACTGTGCACAAGCCCTAATATTTGTTTCACCCTCTTAGCACCAGAAGGGAAACTCACCTAATTTTGCTTCCCATATACACAATTTTCATAGAAATCAAAATCCACAGAGAAATTATACATACCTTCTACCATACCACTACCATGAAGTATTTGAAGGCCCTTCTCTCCTTAATATGTCCACACCTTTGATTCCATAGCATGGTCTTTTCTCTAGAGACCACTAGATTTTCTCCTTCAATTTCAGGAACCACCGAACTATTGCACTCATCAATAACATTGCTACCCTGAAGTTTGTACACAGTTCAAATCCAAACTCCCCACATCAATACCAATGCTCCCCTAACCATCTTGTAGGTATCTTTCTCGAACACTATTTTTACACCTGCATTATCCAGCTTGGTTACAGAAATCATATTTCTTGCCAATGCAGGAATATGCAGAACCCAGAAGTGTTCTAATCCTTCCACCTTGCAACTTTAACTTGAATTTTATGTGACTGATTATTCTATGCTTCCTATCATCCCCTAAGACGACATCACCACCATAATATTTATCATACTCACAGAATCACTCCCTCTGGGGAGTGAAGTGAAAGGATACACTTGAGTCAATCAACCATGTCTCATTATCTGCATGTGTACTTGAAGAAGAAGAAAAGTACACATTGCAGAGGCCATTGTGGGATTGAAATTTTTTCTTTCAGCGGAAAAGTGGTGATATATTTTCTTAGACCTTAGTGTTCTACTTCCCTAAGGTTTTGAGACTACTCAGAGCTAGCACTTTTAGTGAGGTACTCATCTTGGAAAGTTGAATTATTTTTAACATGTAACTTAGTTGGTATGATTGTACCTAAGGTTTTTTTAAAGGTTGAATACTAAGTTCCTAAGGTGTTATTTTCTATGGTGACATTTTATTTTCTTTGTTTATACAAGTCATCTAGTCGCATAGTGGCCACTATCAAATGTTGAGGTATATGTCGTATAAGTCTTTTATATTTTACTTTATTTTACATTAAAGTATTCATCGTCTTTCATGTATTATACTCTACATTGTGTCTTGTTTCATTTTTAGGAGAGGAACTCGATATTGATGGTAAGAAGCAACAATTGAAGAAAGAGGAGAACAATAACACTGGAGCGACAAATGCAAAATGAGAGAGAGAAGAGAATCTGTTTAGTGATACCCTTAGAGCCAATATCTTGCACAAGACACACTCATAGAGATTGATGGTCAAGCCTTTAGAGTTGGTGAATTCACTTGCAATGCTTTGGCAACATAGTGATAATGTTTTGAAATGATGAAACAATATTTCATGTGTAAATTGTAGTCCAACTGATATTAAGTTGGAAACTCATATTGTAATATTTCATATTTTATATAATAAAATTTATATGGTTGAAATTATTTTTGTACTTCATATTATTTAGTCTTGTAATTAACATATGTAACTTTGCGTTATCATATTATATAAACATGCACATTGTATGGCATTTTTTAAAAATTTAGTCACAAAATCATACTAATTAATTTATGTTGCTTAGTAATGAACACATAAAATCAATCTAAAACTACTAAATTAGTAGTTTATATTAATTAATGATGAACACGAATAAAATGAATATATGACTAAATTAGTCGTTTTTAATGTTTATGAATAAAATTAAATGAAATAGATAGAAATTTCTAAATCCATCGTTTATATAATGAATATGAAAATACAAAAAAAGGATAAATGACTACTGCAAATGATAATTTTTTGATTAAAATTATGACTAATGTTTTCATATATACAACTATTAGTAGCTAATTTACAATATCTTATAACATGACTAAAATTTAGTCATATTTCTTTGACCATTAATTGCTTTCAAATGATGACTAAATTTGTATATATATGACTATTAGTACCTAATTTACAATATCTTATAACACGACCAACATTTTGGTCATATTTCTTTGGTCATTAATTGGTTTTTTTGAGGATTCATTTAGTAATATATTTTGTTGTATATTTGGTCATTAATTGCGACAATTAATGACTAAACGAATGAAATATTAATGACCAAATTTATGACTAAATATACTACTAGATGGTAAAATTGAGGAAACCAATTAATAACTAAGCTAAAAATGACTAAAAGTTGGTTGCATTATAAGATACTGTAAATTAGCTACTATTGGTTACTCACTAAAAAATAGTTGTTTATATGCAAATTTTAGTTGTTTTTTTAGTAATTAATTAGTCATTTTGTACTAGTGACCAAAGCATGATGTATTATTTAGTTTATTTTTTTCTCACTCCGTGGAAAGTCTAAGTTTGGGTTAGTTAAATATTTATTGTCCATATTATGGCTAAATTGTAGCGTGCTTTGTGACCTTAGTAAGCCTTGAATACTTGAATACAACAAATATCATACTAGTCCCCGTTTCAATTTTCTTCCAAGGCCACTCTACCTCTTCCAATGGATAAATTTCTCAACCATCTCAAATTATTGAGGCTATTTGTTGTTCTAACCACTAGAAACTCATGGTTTATGTGTATTTTAACCTTGGTTATTTCATTTCATGTTTCACCTTGCACCATATCCAATTATGTATATTGTGGCCTATGGTTTCAAACACTTTCCTCCAATTTTTCTTTAGTTAAACAATTTTTCTTTTCTAAGTTAGTTCATGGACCTTGGAGATTGATGACAAATATGTCCATGGAATATTTTGTATTACGCAGATCCAATTGAAGGGATCATTTCCTGTTGGCTCAACCATATTGGACCCTAACCCTGGGTGTTGAGAGAATTGAATTTGTAACCTCTTAATAGCAAAGTTGTTTTAATGATAAGGACTCCATCAATTGAGCTAACCTTGGGCCTTTTTAGTTATACTAGTGTTATCTTTGCAAGTACTAAAATTATTTCTCATTTTGAACACTACTATTTGGCCTAGTTGTAGTATTGATAGCTACCCAAAACCTTGGAAAACAACCTTTATAAAGCCATAACCCAATTGTATTTTAATTAAAATTTTATTTTAAAAATATATATACAATAGTAGCATAATTGTTGAACATGTACCTGGAGCTACTTATATCATGTTTAACTTTAGTTTCAAGGGTTGATTTTATGGTTCTCACTATTACCTTACGTCCCAAACCCTCATATTGGTATAGCTATTATTCCATTGGTATTTTTCATATGTGAGGTATATGATGGTTTATCTTTGTTTTTAAAAATAATAAAATTTTCATTTATCCCCTCTTATAGATAATATTTGATAGAGAAATTTAGACTTTGGACCATATCCAATAAATTGCGTAATGGTTCTAAATATCTCATATTTCAGGTTTTTGTGATCTTCATATTTGTGTAAATCATCTTCCAGATTCATATCTCATTAGGTTTGTTGTTATCATCGACGTTTTGAACCAGCAACAATGGTTCTTCATTAGGATGAGAAAGATTTATGGAAGACTGGTCTATTATTTAGATCAATAAATAGATGTTTGAGATGCACAACTGACATTAATCTTAAGGAGTATTAATTTAATTATTAAATTAAAGTTTTATTATTATTATTATTATTTTAATTCCATTAAATTTATAATAAAATTATAGATGTTTTCTTCTTTGGTGTGCACTCTAGGTATCACTCACGCATCCTCTTCCTCCCAAACTAATCCTACTACTAATCACAAAAGTGAATTTGATTTTTGTATATCAGATGATGGATAGATTTGTGCATGAATAATGATATTTTTTTTTAAACAAATTGATAAGTTATGGTAGTTTTGGACATTGAATATTTTATTATGAGATGATTTAAAAAGAAAATGGAATTTCACACTAATAAGTTTAGCTGATTATTTAAAGGCATACAAATATTTGTAAATGAATAAAAAAAAGATATAAGAAAGATTTTGATGATCAATTAATTAATAATATATTTGAAAAAGTTAATAACTACTACCTTCTTAATAATATAAACGGAAGAAAAGGGAAATCCAAGAAACAAAGGAGAAGATGGGTAATCCAGCAGCACGTTAATGTATGTATGAGTTGAAACTTCCTCCTTTAATATTTATAAACAATGATATTTAATGACCATGATTATTCATATCTCTAAAAGTAATAACATGCTATTTCATTTTTTATTTTTTTACAATTTGATTTATTTTTATACTAGTCGAAATTTATCTTAAATTTGGATTTATTAAGCAATGATAGGGATTAGGTATGGAGTTAAGATGGATCTAAGTTAGAAATATTTCTTTCCATAATGGATTTCCTCAAGCCTTTAAATAGGTTTTATCATAACAAATATCATGGGCAAATACCGTGTGCTTGCAAACCACCATCAATAAACCCATCAAATGACTAACTCAAAATTTTAATTTCAATTTTCAATTTTTTAATTTTAATCTTGACAAAGCCAACATAACATTACATTACACAATGCCTTACATAACGTTTTACAACATTGTTGTCATATTGGGTTGTAGAGCGCCTCTTAAGACAATGATCTTAAAAACATCGAGTCATATTTTGAGTATTACTGGTCTAGCCTTCCTAGAAAGTTTCAAGACTATCGTTATATTAATGAATGTAATTACAATTTTTTTTAATGAAATATTTTTGTGACTAGGTATATATCTTGTTTTTAAATGTCAATCTTCCATTCACCTTTTTTACAACTAACTGCTTAAATATTATAAACATCCAAAACAATATTCCTTTATATTTAAAATAATTATTATTATAATAGATAGTATATTATTTCCTTAAAAAATAATATAATATAAATTACTCAAAGAAGGAAAGTACTAAAAGGAGAGAAACAATAAACTTATTTCCTACTCTAACCCTATACCATGATTTTTTCAGAAGAAAAAGGCAGAAGAGAATCCAAAGGGCTATAAATAAAAAAGTTTTCTGCCTTCCCTTTGAATCAGCCTCGTTATTGAGATGTACTATGGGGAATCTAATTTTTAATTAAAATTTGTATTTATTTATTTTTTTAATCATAACATTTGATATTATTTAAAAGAGAGAATACATTATGACTACATTTATATCTAAAGAGTTCTGAGATTTGAAATCATGAGTAGAGGGTCATAGGTTTTCTTTGGATAGAAAGAAAACTAGGCTCCTCCTAACAAACATAGACTAGTAGTTGTACTCCTAGGAGCCAAGACAGATCAAAAAACAACAACATAAACCAAATGTCAAGCATCAATGAACCAAAGGTGAATAATAGAACAACAATTACAAGAGGCCAATTCCCACATGCAATGGCAAATTCAATCATGAAACGTCACTGATAAAGCACGGTGACAATTTTGCAAGTGGCACGAATCACAAACATCATATCATGTGCAATGGAAGGGAAAACATTGTTGTTAGTTGACGAAGCTGATAGGGAAATTCCATCCATCGTTGATAAACAACAGTGATCTAACGATCCAAGCCAACAGTTCCAAACTTTAAGTAGCTAAAGCATCAAGAGTGGTATATTGCAAATCCCTGATTAAAAAAAAAAGTACAAAAACAAAAGACCATAAATAGAACCCAATGTCTCCACGTGTCCCTATTGTCGAGAGTAAGAAAAATTTTAACATCCTTGTAATAGGCGTGTCAAGAAAAGGAAAAAACTTTGAAACCACGTTCTCAGCTTGATATGAAGAAATGATAGTAAGATTAGGGTCACTGGTCACTCGTGGATTTGTAGGGTCTCTAGGAGGGTCTATGAGATCCCCCAAGGTTGAGTCTAATGCCAGATAACCCTCCACATGACTCAAATGAGATTTAATGTCATTAAGATGAAATTTGTGATTTCTTAACATACACTTGATATATTCTAACCCAGAAAACAATTTGTAGTTTTCAACTTGCTTGTCCTTGAAAATTAACCTTAATAGAGTGTCCATTTGTTGATGCAAAAACAAAGATGCAAGAAATTAAGTCTTCTCTTCTAAAACTTTCCTGGATCCTGAACCCATTTCATACCATCCCCAACAATTTCTAAATTAGAATGGTAGGGGTGATCCCGTGACTCTTTGGACTCTAACAACATAATTTCTTTACGCGGTTCAAGGCAGACGAAGCCAAAGAAAGTTTCCGCTGAGTTGCGAAATATTTATTACTTATTCATCAATTTTCGTTTCATTTTTGTTGTAATTTGTATGGTTAATATTTATGTTATTTCATTTACTTTTTTAATTTCATAACTATTCATTATTAATTTAAACTTCATTTAAGTTTTGATTTTTTCAATTAAATTAAGATATTGGATTATCTTTTTGAGTTTTTTATAAAAGTTTGATGCATTTAAAAATATAATTGTGTTTGAAAAAAATATAATGTTATTATTTATAAACTATCATGAATATTCCATTTGATAGTTTGTCACAACATATATGATAAAATTATACTTAAAAAATTGAAATATACTCTAGTTTGAGGGTTATTTCTCTTTAGATTTTTGGATCAGTAAATTATTTTTTATTATGTATACATGAAAATTATAATTATGCAGAAAATAGAGAAGAGAGAAATAAAAACTTACAAATCATGATTGACATAAGATATAATTTGAGAAACCCTTTTGTGAGAAAACCCAGCTCGAAAGTCAGGCCTCTCTTCTCTCTTTCCGTAATTATAAAATGGTTTTGAGTACAAAGAAGTTAAGGCCTATGGTCCGTGGGCTACTACAATGCACAAATCATCTCTATGTGTTTTCTCCCTATCCCTCTTGAATGCTCTACTCGTTTACTGCACACTATGGGCATACCCAATTTTAACATGAATTGGTCAAAAAAAGCCCTTCAAATGCTATCCCTTTTGGAAACACCTGCAAGTAGGTGAAGTCTCACATGATGCATCTATGGGGGACTGCACGATCTTGAATAGTTCTATTGTGATAAAGGAGCTGGATACCTTACATTATCATTACCATGTTAAAAATATTATTACTATTATCATTTAGAAAAAATAAAATGAGGTATGCCCTTATTTTGCACAATAAACCCATCATGCATATGTTTAATAGACCAATATTATGAAACATAAATAAGCCATGTTGTGATGTGCAAATACAAAAAGTAGGTGAAAGCTCAAATCTCTTTATTATAACTAAGAAATGTTCATTACAATCATATTTGTCATGGCTCACCAACCTAGTAAATCATCATTACAATGCAAAACTATATGTCTCAGATATACTAAAATCTACCAGAGCATATCACAATTATATCCCCAAAGATGTCATATTACCCCTCAATATGTATCTATTTTTATTTACATTTGGGTACAAGCTGACCAAAATCCCCTTAGTAATAAAATATTACTATGGGTGATAAACATTACTATGGGCTAACACACCAAAAGAGCCTATTGGCTTTCCTTATTCTTCACATTTCTTTGTGATGACCCTTGAAACATAGTTACCAATGAAACGAGAACTATTACCTCAAAATGGGTACTCGAGTCCAAAAAACCCAAAAAGACATGAAAAAACAACCCAAAAATGAAAATTGTTTATGCTAGAATGATGTTTTTTTAGGGTAAATTTTCAACATTTTTTTAAATGGAAGTAAAAACCATTTTTTTTGAAAAATGGATGAAAAACACCTTTAAAAAAATTGTTTATTCTGTAATAACGAAAAAAACGGGTTACAATTTTGAGATTTTTTAGCAATGGATTTAAAGAAAAAGATATATGGACTTTGAAAAACTGTAAAATTCCAACAATTCTCAGACATGATGTTAAAGATAAAACATCATGTCTCGATCCTGATAATTCCAACCATTTCCATCCATGTTGTTAAAGATAAAATATCTTAACTCTAAAAAACCTTGAAATTGTAATTGTTTTCGACCATAGCACTAAAGATAAAATATCATAATTCAGAAACACCTTAACATTTTAACAGATTTTCAACCTTGTAATTAAAATCCTTTAGTTTGTAACCCATTTCAACCATGAAATTATTGGCAAATTATATACCTAAAACAATTTTTAAAAATGAACAAGTAGATGAAAGATTTATTATTCCAAGAGTAATTTTTAGCAATGGAGTTAAAGATAAAATATCCTGACTCTAAAAAACCTTGAAATTGTAATTGTTTTCAACCATAGAATTAAAGATAAAATATCATAATTTGGAAACACCTTAACATTTTGACAAATTTTCAACCTTGTAATTATAAACCTTCAGTTTGTAACAAATTACAACTATGAAATTATGGACAATTTATATCACTAAAACAATTTTTAAAAATGAACAACTAAATGAAAGATTCATTATTCCAAGAGTAGTTTTTATTTCAAAGGATAAAACTATAGCTCTTTTCAAATTTTAGCCTAAGACAACTTATCCTACTGTAAGAAAAACCTAAAAATCAACCATCAAAATGAAGTGTTCTTTTTAACGAGGCATTAAAATTTCAACAATTTTAAAACTATCTTATACCAAATGATAAAAATAAATAATATCATGGCAATGTCACTATATAATTTAAAAAATTAACATTAATTTCTAATATTTATTTACTTTTAATCAAAATATCAACTTTCATAGATTGAATATCACATACATTAAAGCATATAATCCAAAAAACATAGAAATGACCCATAACTTCATGTAGGATCATATGGAAGTCAAAAATATTTATTTCAAGTTACCATGCAAACATCTCTAAAGACATGAATTTCTTTTAATTAAAACATTAAATCCAATAAACATAGAAATGACTCATAAATTCATGTAAGATAATATGGAAGTCAAAATATTTATTTCAAGTTACCATGCAAACTTTATTAACATAAAATGTCTTAGACATTTATTAAAAAGCATCCATAGGATCTGGCACACCATCATAATCTACATCTTCAGATGAATGATTGGATGTAGATGAAGATGACCCATATTCTTCTCTTTCATCAACTAGAGCCTTATCGGAGTCAACATGCATGCTCACCATTTTAGGTTTCAAAAGTATTCTATATCTACAACTAGCTTCAGCCGACTCCCATCTCAACATTGTTCCTTCTGGTAGCAACTTCTTCAAAATATCTATGGTCTTAAAGTGAACAGTTCCTCTCTTTGTTAAATTGAAGTCATAGACAAGTATGTCAACATCCTCCAATTTTAATAGGCCTTTGTGGTGACGATTTATATTTGTACCCTTTCTTTTTCTCTTTATGTGAATTTTTTTATCAACTATCATATCTATCTTGTACACACCATTGAATGGGTGGGTATTTGTGGCATACCAATGTACCTCAATAGCTGTAATATATTCATTTTATTTAATGAATTTTATAACCTTTGCAACCCAAAATGGATAGCCAAGTGGATCTCCATCTGCTAATACTGCTATCATGCAACCCTCCTTAACATCCTACACAGAACCCCTGTAAAGGTCTTCCATGGCTTCACATTGTGCATGCGATCTTCAAAAACCAATATATATTTTTCTTTCCTCTTCCTGTTGAGAATTAATAATGCCTTGAGATTGTTGTTTTTCAACAATGTGTCTTTCCTCTTATTCATTTGGCATATTTTGAGGCAAAATAAATGGAGTCTTCAAAAGTGTATATTCATTTCCTGATATTGAGATGGTATCACTTTGATCATAGAAAAAAGACTCCCACCAAACTGAATCAACAACATCAAAGTAGTCATATGTATCTCTAATACATTTTTTAATTTCTTCCAGACATTCAAAATAATTTATCTCTCTCTTATGCCTTTGTGCATTATTGAGTTCAACAATCGATTGTAATAATATTATCTTTGATGAAAATATTGGATGATCTAGAATGAACTTCAAAAATGCTAAACCTAATGATGACCCCCATTCTGCAATAGTTTAATAATTCTTGCCCCATATACGTGTTTTTCCATAAATTTTTTTGATATGAAATTGATGCTGGAAGCTAATGTCATTAAGTTGTTCAATGCATTTCTCCTCACCATGTGATCCCAAAATAAACTTTCGCATGCCAATAGTTTCCTGTAGCACATGAAAAACATGCTCTAGAAAATATGCTTTCTTAATACATTCAATTAATGATAGAAGGCTCCCAACATTATTCCTCCTCAATGTTACTGAAAAAACGACTAAAAATATGATCAATATGGTCATGAGTGTGCCCCACAAGAAGGAAACCAAACTTTACCTTTTTAAAAATTCCCAATTGAACAAGCATGTTTAGATATCCAAAAAGAACTTGATTTTTATTTTCACAGCTTGTGTTGTCCAATTGCAGGTACAAAACTTTAGGAAGAATACCAAACCAATGAGAAAGCACATCATGGATTATAGTTATGGTAAGATTTGCATCATTATGAATATTTGGAGCTATGAAGTAAACCCTTGGCAACATCTTCCCATTAAATACCATACAGCCAACCAAGTGAAACTGAATACAATTTTCTTACTGTAATTTTTTTGGTGTGCAAATAAAATGTGGCAGAAGTGTTTTCTTTTGGTCCATACCATCTATTATCAAACCCAAATATTTATTTGTATTATCGTAACACTTTTTCTATGTTTATACAATTTTTGTCTTTCACTTGTTTGCTAATTGTGATGCTTTTGAAGTGATTTGACAATGGAATCTGCACATAAAATAAAAGAAATATATTAATAAATATATTTTCATAGTTGATAATGTTATGAATGCATATCTATTTTTGCCCCTTGAAATTTATCTCTTTCTTATTTAAGAGAAGAACATGTACTGGACAGAAGGGGGAGGAAGACGGGTTTCGGGGCTCTGACGTGGCCGCAGGCGGCAGGTGGCGCGCGAAGGTTACCGCACCTGTTTTGACTCAGGCCTGGAATAATCTACAGTTATTGTGCAGTTAATTTGCAGCTAATCTGGAATTAAGCGATCGCGGTCTCCCTGTTTTCTCATACCAGATGACAGCCGTCCCACCTATCTTGGGCAACTAACTCCTATCTGGCGGTTTCGAGGGTGGTTTAGGTCAATGGAGGACATGGAGTTTGAAGAGGAAGCTATCGATTATACTCAGGACCCATATGAAGGTCAGTCCATTTTCTGCGATCGTGGTATTAACCCTAGCCCTGTTGATCCTGCGCTTCCTCAGCTGTCAATTCCCCTGGCTGATGCTCATCCTGGATCCTCCTCAACGCAGCTGTGTTTTGGCTCACTCTCCTTGGAGACCCCGGGTCTAGCCATTCCGACTCTTTCCCCTGGAACGCTCAACCTTCTCTCCGCTATCTCGCCTCCCTCCTCTGTATTCGATCCACTCCCCTCCTTCAACCTGGTGCCTCCCCAGAGTGCGCCTCCCCCGAATCCAGCAAACCCTAACTTCCTCCCTTCAGGTTGTTTTGACTCTCATGTTATTAACCCTAAATTCACAACGCACCTAAAGGACTCGAGACTTGATCCTCTAGCAGAGCATCCATTGGCACCAAGAACTGGGAAGAGGAAGATAAAGTGTGTGAAGAAGTCCTCAAAAGATCTCACCATCACCTTTGGTGAAGACATTCCTATGCGAGAAGTGGTGGATAGAGCCAACAAAGTTCTTGTAGGGCATGTAAGAGGGAGGGCTTACTTTGCAACCAGACTCACGAATTGGGTACAGGAGATATGAGGTGGTATCTTACAAGAGCTACCAGAGGTTCAGAACTTGGCTCGAGGTTGGTTTTCCCTACATTTTTCGAGAGTAGAATACATAGATCTGATCTTGGCCAAATATTGGCACATAGAGATGGCCCCTGTTCTCCTCAAGCACTGGTCTCCATTATTCAATCCGGAGATGGAACAAATTGGAGCAGGACCCATCTGGGTACGTTTACCCAGTCTACGTCTACAATTCTGGTCTGAAGCAGTGTTTATTAGGATTGGTAATGCCCTCGGAACATATTCGGAATATGATAAGACTTTTGTATAGTTAAAGAACCGAGCACTCGCAAGAATCCTGGTGCATTTGGACACAAGGGAGGGTTTGGAAGAGAAGATCACTCTAAAGTGGAGACATTACACTAGGATTCAGATTTTGGATTATGAAGGAGTATCGTTTCGGTGTTAGAGGTGTCATAAGGTAGGGCATGTATTCGAAGAATGCCCTCTGCTCTCGAAATCTCCGGATCCCTTGGGCCCGCCCACAAATCTTAAAAGAAATGCTCCAGTGACGGTTTCTCAAGTCCCTGTCTCAGCTTCGCGATCTAAACCGGTGTCTCCAAAAGATCAAAGCGTGGGAGGGACGTCAAAGAAGGATGGAGAAACGATCAAAATGCCCTCACCTCCTATGACTCGGGCCCGTGTTGTTGCGGCTACGGAGGTCGCTCGGATTACGGGTACTTCTTCTTTCCCCCCTTTGATATCTCCTTCGATATCTAATTCCATGGTTGATCTTTCGGTTGTACATGTTTCTCTGGCTACATGTACCATCTCTCCTTCCCCGCCCATCAATGCTCCATCCTCTCCATCAATTCATTCTACCACAATCTCCTCTAGGGTTGAGGCCTCGCCCAGCTAGATTCTGCCTCACCCTTACAATCTGCGGTCGAGGCCCTCTCAAGGTTCCGACTCCCAATCTGGGTTGGGGGTGGTCTACCGGGGTCCTTCCGCCCTATCATCCTAGGGTCGCAAATCAAGTCTTTCCAAAGCTATTCAAGAAGCTAGAGTCGAGGTAGTAACTAGCAAACAATCTACAATGGAAGGGGTCCTTAGAGCATGGAAAGCCCTTGGAGGGGTTCCTCCATGAAGTGCCTCTCCTTTAACTACAGAGGTCTAGCTAGTACCTCAAAGAAACTAGCCATACAAAGGTTGATTGAGAGTGAATCTATTGATATCCTTTTGCTATAGGAGACCTTAGGAAGTGCTGAAGACATTGAACACACCCTCGCAGGCCTACGACCTGGATGGCATCACCAGGTGCTGGATGCCAATGGTAGGGCTGGAGGATTTATTCTCGGCAGAGTTAGCGGAGACCCTGAGGGTCATTAATGTATATGGCCCTTGCCAGAGGAGGAGGATTTTTGGCAGCATTTTCTGGGCTCAAACCTGACATCTGTGGACCAGCTAACCATAGGGGTTGACCTTAACTTCTCAATTGGTTATGGGGAATCCTGGGGTTCACTCGCTCAGATAGATCCCTCGTCCAATTTCTTCAGAGACATCTTGGAATTGCACCATTTGGCTGATATTCCCATGAACAAGCTGATGCCTACTTGGAGGAACCGGAGGATGGGAGTGGCTGCCCTGGCTAGGAGACCTGACAGATTCTTGATCAAGATCCCCCTTCTCCAGAAACTGTCCAGTTACAGACAATGGGTAGGGGCAGGGGGAAATCCGATCATTCCCCTATATATATGGAAATATTGGGACCTGAAATAAAGCCAAGGGTACCTTTTAAATTCAATCATATCTGGTTACAAGACAAGGATTATATTAAACTGATCAAAGATTACTGGGTGTCCCATCCTATATCGAATCATAGGATGGCTGCAGCAGGATTCTGCCACAATCTTTCGAAGCTTAAACAAATTACCAAGACCTGGGCCAAAGAGAAGAAGGTCAAAGAGGATCAGAAGATTCTGGACATAGAATCAAAGCTGGAAACTCTGCTGGATGATAGGAATCTTGGCTTCTCCTCGGTAGAATGGAAAAACAGAGTGATAGAGCTAGAGATCCAGAAAGACAAGATTCTAAAGGAAAGAGAGGAGGTATGTAGATTGAAGAGTCAGGCTGTTTGGTTGAAGGCAGGAGATGACAATACCAGATTCTTCCAGAATTTTTCAAAAGGAAGGAAGGCCTCCAACATGATTTGGAAGCTGCCCCTTCCCAACGGTGAATCAACAAACAATTTCCAAAAGCTTTCTAGATTGGGTACATCTCACTTTCGGAACCTTTTCAGAGCACCTCAAGATATCAACCTGGCAGACATTATTCAGGTGGCTGGTCTCTTCGCCCGGTATGTAGGAGCAGAAGAAGCAAATGAACTAAACGTGCCTGTTACTCTGGAGGAACTGGAAGGGACACTAAAGTGGTTCAAAAAGGATAAAAGCCTGGGACCAGATGGGTGGCCTATTGAGTTCTATACGACATTCTATGACATTATGGTGGAGGATCTCCTCAAGGTCATAGAGGGATGCCGCTCAACAGGATGGATGTACAATGCTATCAATACCACCTTTATAGCCCTCATACCCAAGAATGATTCCCCTGGCTCGTTTGATGAATTCTGCCCCATTTCTCTCTGCAATTGTCTCTACAAGATTATTTCTAAGATCATTGCCAATTGTATCAGACCTATTCTTTCTCGGTGCATCCTCCCTGAACAATTTTCTTTTCTAGAAGATCGAAAAATACATGAAGTGATTGGTTCTGCACAGGAAGCCATACATTCCATCCGAGCTCGTCGTCTAAAAGGCATCATTCTTAAAATAGACCTGGAAAAGGCATTCGATCGGGTGGACTGGACTTATATCAAAATTTTGCTTATCCATCTGGGCTTTCCTCTACCTTTCACTAACTAGATAATGGCATGTATCACCTCTCCCACCTTCATTTTGCTCATTAATGGCTCCGCCACCCCTTTTTTTCATGCTGAAAGAGGTCTCAGACAGGGATGCCCTCTCTCCCTGCTTCTTTTCCTTCTTGTTATGGAAGGACTGAGTAGACTCATCAATTATGAAAAACAGAATGGCATATTAACAGGTTTAAAGATCTCGGAACAATGTTTCTTAACACACCTCCTATTTGTAGATGATGTTATCATATTTTTGGATGGAAGCATAAGGGACTCAACTGCCTTTGACAGATTCTTGCTTCTTTCTCCAAGGCAACTGACATGATGGAAAACCACTCAAAATCAACTATCTCCCAGGTCTTTACATCCACACAAGAATACGAACTGGCAGTACAAAGTTTCCCATATAATCCTCGTCCATTGGAACAAGGGTTCAAATATCCGGGTTACTGGATCAAATCGACGGGACATAAGATTGCGGATTAGATTTGGCTAATCAAAAATTTTTTAAATCGGATATCTCACTGGAGCCATCGCTTCCTATCAAGAGCAGGGAGGTTAGTTCTCATTAAATTAGTTTTGGAAGCCACTCCTGTCTTCTGGATGGCCTTAGCCTGGATTCCCAGAGGCATCCTCGTTCGCCTAAGGAAAATTTGTTGTAGATATCTCTGGAACAGGAAATAGGACAAAAGAGTTTTTTTCTTGGATTAGTTGGGATAACAGCTCACTGCCAAAGAAGTGGAGAGGATGGGGCTTGAAGAACCTCACTCATTTTGCGCACTCTCTGGCTGCGAAATTGGGATGGACTTTGCTCACAAAGAAAAATATTTGGACAAATATCTCATACCACAAGTACATCTGGCTGCAACACCTCATGGACTGGATCCGATTACCTGGATGGAAAAGAATAGGTATATCTACTGTATGGAAAGCGTTATTGTCTTCTCTTCCTCTCATCCGAAGTCACTTAACTTGGAGAATAAACGATGGATCCAGGGCTCGAATTGGTATGGATCCTTGGACAGGAGGGGGCGGGAGGTGTTATCTCCCACGCGAGCTCATCCAAATACTAGAGCTGCAGAACATTAAAGTCATAGGCCACATTGCAGATCAAGGGAATACTTCCATATTTTCACAATCATGGAAAACAACAACACAATTAAACCTGCCTCTGGAATGGCATCAAATCTGGAAGGACTTCACTAGTGCATTAAGTGAGTCACATATTCGTATCAAAGAAGGACCAGATGAACTTATGTGGGATAAGGCAGATCACGGGTTTTATACCCCAAAGGAAGGATACCTGTTCTGATTGAGAACAAAAAGCCAGAGATTTTGTAGAACTGGTGGGCGAATATCTGGAAATTAAAATCCCCTCCCAGAACAAAACTCTTTTTTTGGTGTTTACACCGGAACAAGATCCCCACAGGGGAAGCACTCATGCACAGATCTATACATGGACCCACCTGGTGCATCCTATGTAAGCAGCAATTGGAATCGACCACACATCTCTTCCTTACATGTACAATCACTAATCAGATATGGCAGACAGTAACAGATGAGCTTGGTATAGTGAGTAAATGGGAAAACGAAACCATCTCTTCAACATGGGAGAATTGGTATCAGGCACACTCCAGATCAAATCATGCATGCCTTCCCCTTATCATTAGCTGGGTAATCTGGCTGGCAAGAAATAAGATGCTACTTGAGAATGGATCGATTTGCTGGAAATCAGTCACCTCCAAAATTATTGGTGCTTACCATGAATTGCTGGCCATCACCCCTCCTCGCACCCGTAGACCCGCCGACCTGGACCCAATTGATCAATCTACTCCATGGACCTTCTTCGATGGAGCCGCTCAACTACATGGATGTGGCGGGGTTTCTCTCTTAATATAACAACAAATCATCATTACAAAGTGAAGATGGGATTAGGCATGGGCACAAACAATTTCGCTGAAATCATATCCATCAGACACCTTATGTATTTTGCATTAAATCATGACTACAGAGAGTTACAGATATTTGGAGATTCAAACATTATCATTAATTGGATCAATCTGAAATCTAGATGCCATGCACACACACTCTTAAATATATTGGATGAAGTAATGCACCTCAAAGCACAATTTAACTCCATTATTGTTCGTCATATTTACAGGGAACACAATCACTGTGCCGACAGTTTATCCAAGGAGGCCACGCACCTTCCAACAGGACAGTGGATAATCAGTGAACAGAGGGGCAATAATCATTATCAATACTTCCACAGGCCCTACATAGATCAAGTCTACCCTCGAGTGGATGACCAGTGATTTTTCGTTATTTTATCTAATGCATATAAGTTGTTAAGCAGAACTCTAGCGACTTATGAGTAGCATCCTACGAGATGCAAGTATATATTTTTTGCCTACTATACATACACCTTAAGTGGTGTTTTTTGACATTTTGATACAGCATCATCCTGTGTGATGATTTTATGGATATGACACAGACATGTACAGAAAAGATCATAGACTTCTAAAAAAGTCACGAAGATTTAACATATGCTGAACAACATCTACTACATGTAATTTTTCACTATATAATGAAAGATTATGATTTTTCCTTGGGAAAAAAAAGAGAAGAACATGTACTGCGAATCCCCATCCTTGTCTTCTTAGGAATGCGAATATTGTTGAATTCGTTCCACCATATCCTTGTAAAATATGAATATGTGATCAAATTATCATCTCCTTCAACGCCTTCTACATATTCTCTATATAAGTTGTATATTTTTCTTCTTCAGAAATTATATGGAATATGTATTGTGTCTTTATTTGGCATACATTCTCCATGCTTTGAAAATAATTCTTTCAACCATGACGTTGCAGTAATTGTTAATGGTCCAACCTCTCTTTTATAACATAATTCTGAATAATATGTAGGGTCTTTTTCCAGTCTTTCTTGGATTCTTGAAAAATGAAAATTACCAACTGAATACAACATTTTGAAAGCCTTTCTACAGATCAATACATTCCCAATATGATAATCATAACCTTCCAGTGTAGATTGCATGAAACCCACTAAAAATGAATTTTGTATTCTTTTACTGATTAACAAATATTTCTTCCTTTGCTCCAAAGCAAACTTGAAATCCATATGTTTCAAGAAATCCTTTTGACAACATTCACTTGAAATCAAATCACCGACATAACTTCTACTTGTAAGATATTTTGTCTTATCCCTTGTATAACAAGAATATTTTGGATTGATATGAAAAGGCCTACTCCTACTCCTAGATACAATATTTGCTTGCAGCGTCTCCCTCTTTTCATTATTATCTGCAGAAGCATTTTCATCATCCGTAGGAAGAATATTATATTGACGAAGATAGTTAGAAAATTCATCACCATAATTTCTTTGAAAATATTAATTATCACCCTCACATGAAGGAAATTCTTCACTACCAACATCTGTGCTTTTCAAATTTTGACTCAGAAGAAATTCTTCACCATCTTCATCCCTGCTTTTGAAAACCTCCCTTGGAGGATTCAATTCATCATCACCACAACTACCTTTGAAACACTCACTTAGAGAAAATGCATTATTGACATTTGTGCCTCTAAAATTATCATTTGCAAGAAAATTTTCATCCTCCCCTTCACCATTGGTGCTTGCATAATCCTTAGGATTATGACTAAATGGAAAATATGACTCTTTATTCATAGTCAAATTATCATTTTCACGAAATTCTTCATCCTCCCCTTAATTAGTGGTGGTTTCATAATCTTGGGATTAGAAACAAGTGGAAACTTTGAATTTCTATTTAATGGAGATTCTTCATCCTCCCCTGTGTCAGTGGTGCTCTCATAATCCTTAAGATTGGGACTAAGTGGAAACTTTGAATCTCTATTTACTGGAAATTGTTCATCCTCTCCCTCCCTTCATTAGTGGTTCTCTCATAATCCTTAGGATTAGGAATATGTGGAAACTTTGACTGCGCAAATTCTTCATCCCCCCCTTCATCAGTGGTGCTCTCATAATCCTTAGGATTAGGAATATGTGGAAAATTTGACTCTGCAAATTCTTCATCCCCCCCCCTTCGTCAATGTTTCTCTCATAATCCTTAGGATTAATACTATTTGAAAACTTTGACTCTAAAAATTCTTCATCCCCCCCTTCAATAGTGCTGCTCTCATAATCCTTAGGATTAGGACAATGTGGAAACTTTGAATTTGCAAATTCTTCACCCCCCCTTCACCAGTGGTGCTCTCATAATCCTTAGGATTAGGAGGAAGTGGAACTTTGACTCTGCAAATTCTTTATCCCCCCCTTCATTAGTGGTGCTCTCATAATCCTTATGATTAGGAGGAAGTGGAAACTTTGACTCAGGAAATTATTCATCACCCCATTCATCAGTGTTGCTTTCATAATCCTTAGGATTATGACTATGTGGAAACTTTGACTCTGAAAATTCTTCATCCCCCCCTTCATTAGTGCTGCTCTCATAATCTTAGGATTAGGCAGAAGTGGGAAAATTGACTCTCTATTCACAGGAAATTCCTTTTGCTACCCTTCATCAATGTTTCTCTCATCATCCTTAGGATTAGGACCAAGTGGAAAACTTGTCTCTCTATTCATAGTGAAAGAATTCCTATTACATTCATCAAAATTAATAGATTTGTTGCATGACGAAGATGTCGATGCTAAAGAAAGAAAAACTTCACTATCAAAAGAATCCATGACCTTCAACCAAAATATGTCAAATGATACAAATGCACTCTCTCCTAATGACAATATATAACTTAGAGATTGAGAATTTCCATCTAATGTTTTCCCCCCAAATTTTTTTGCCAAAAATTTTCCCTCCAAAGTTTGCCCCCAAAAACTTTCACTGAAATTTTTGCCTCCAAAAATCTCGTTTTTAAATATTTCCCTCCAAAACTTTCGTCTATAATTTACTTGAAAACATATTACTAAACTTTTGGTTTTAGAAAATTTCATCCTAATTTCTATTCAAAATATTGATAGAAACTCAAAATATTTTTTCTATTTAAATTATTTAACATTACCTATGTAAGTAAATTAATTTTTATAATTAATATTTTTTTCCCATAATGAATGAAAACTAACCTCAAGCTATAAT
>APFE031239877.1:15011-36968 GCA_000404065.3 Pinus taeda | reverse complement strand
GTACAACACTAGCTTGTTGCATACAAAAAGGAATAAATTGCATTGTGATTGAAAGAGACCCACTACAATGCAATTTTATTCAACAAAGAATTAATGCACTTCAATTTCTTCCAGATGCAATGCAAGAAGTTGGTTTGAGGAAATGATATTTTAATGAATCAGGTGTGGCAAAAAAGGAAAAGGAACCTCAACCACCATTATATGGAATGATTGGAAAATGACACTTTGGGAGATTTGCAGACATGAAAGATCCATTAGACGAGAAAAATGAGGAAACTCAAGCTGGAAATATTGTGAAAGAAGAAAATAATGAAGCTAAAGAAGACAATGAACATGGATTATATGATACTCTTGGTGACATTTAAGTGATGATTGCAAATCAAACTCAATTTTCAAAGATCTTAATTAGTTTTACTTGTAATGTTTTGACTTTGAGATTTTATGAGAAGAATGAACATTTGATTACTGTTGTTATATGTTCAATACTTGTATTATTTGACTTTCACTTTAATTTTTATGTGAATCATTTTTTTTGAACAACATGTAATTAATATTTTTTTTAACATAAAATTCATAAAAAAATTATTTTTTAAAGTTTTTTTGTTAGGATTTTCCCATAAAAATCTTTTATTTGACATGTCATTTTTGTCAAAACTCTGAAAATGTGTATTTTTTTTCATTATATTTATATAGAAAATGTGTTTTTTTCAAATGTTTAAAATTATTGTGTTTTAGTGACAATTATTTGATGTCCATTGAAATATTAGTTAACATTACATAAACATATAGAAAATAGTAACATTAAAATATTGACCATTTTTTTATTTCTTTAACTAAGCGAAAAAAATAAGATTTCATTACAAACAAAATTGAAAAGAAAACATGAAAACACACAAACACAAAAAATACACTTAAAACAAAATCTTATGGGAAGAACAAGGCATTAGAAAATTTAGTGTCAAAAATAAACCCTCTAAAAAAAGGGGTTGATGTTGCATCAACACTTTTCAAAATCAGCGTGAAAATCACTAACATCGAAAAAAAATGTTCATACGTGATACATAAGAAAATTTAAAGTGCCAAAAATATGCTAAAAAAGCAAAGTGTATTATGGGATCACAACGTTTCAAAATCGGGCGATTTTTTGCCACCTCAAAAAAATGGGTACCGGTTCATTTTCTCATTTGATCAGTAACTATGTTTTGGTTGGCCTTCTTGTGTGGTACCCTTTTGCGTATTTCTCTTATGTGTTGACTTCCAAAACTTGTTATCTAGGGCCACTACTCCAATAGGTCCCCGCACTCACATGTGGCTCTTCCTCGAGCCACTTAGCCTTTTAGTTTTTATACTAAGGGCATCATTTCCTTCATTGTCACAACAAATTTCCAAAATGTTTTCTTTGTAGTTTCCACCTTTTTCTTGACTTCCTTTTCTTTCACAAAAAAATGTTCTTCTACCTCCACTGTGACAAGATTCTTCAAGTTTTCTTCCCATTCCAACACTACTTGTTTCAATTTTTTGGTGTGACGTGTCGATATTGTTTTTTACCTTCAATGATTCACCCTGTAAGTTTTCAATCTTTTGCAATAAGTGCTACTGATCAAATTTCATATGATTGATTTGCTTACTCAACTGCAAATTCTCTAACATTGCATACTTGCGCTAATTCAGTGGCAATGTTTTTAAATTTTCTTTGAGCTTCTACGCCTTCTCTTGTGCTATTTGAATATTCTATGCCACTTCTTTTAACACTTTACTTTCTAGAAGCCTTGTCAAAATATGTATCCCTTCTTCATAAATCTTGCTACATTTTTTGTCTAGTCGTTTTATTTGCTAAATGGTCAATATCGCTGTATGTTCCTTTTATCTACACTCTTTCTCTTTAGGTGGAGTGCAAAAATTATTCTGTGACTCTACTTATATAACTTTGGATTTGAGATCTTGAATGGCCTCACCGATCTTTATAAACGTCCCCTTTTTTGGTGTGTCCACCTCCACTGGGGCCTATGGGAGGTTGTTGTAAACATCCTCCTCTACTTTCTTCAACTTCTCCTCTTTACATCACCTTTTCTTTTTTTACTACTAGCTGCATATTTTCTTCCTGTAGTGCATCATGAGATGTTGATAATTGTGTCGAATGTATTTTTCTTGTGGTTGTGTGAAACTGTAGTTCTTGCATAACACTTACCTTCAATTGATTCAAAGTGTCCAATGGTATCTGTGACAGAACAAATTTTACATGGGCAAAGCCTTTTGTTTCATTTATGTCATTGGAAACTCCGTCAACCAATATTTATAGTGTGTGACTGCACTCTCCTTATGTTAAGGATCATTGGGACTATGTTGGTCTTAGCTCTATCACCCTAGGTATGCTCTATGCCTCTATTTTCTCTATCCATACTGGTTGTATCATGGGAATTCTATTAGACTCCAACAATTGGTGTAGTTTCTCCCACTATTCATGTGTCCTTATTTGTATATGTTGTTGTGCAACTCTATTGAGCGCCTCTTCTATTTTCACTTTTGACTGGTTCCTGATTTTCTCCAAGCCATATTCAAACAATTACTACATTTTAGGCAAAAATTGATTTTGTTTCTTTCCTCTTTGGTCTTGTGTGGGAATTTCCTTCTTCCACTATTTGTTGTTTCTTTCTTTATCCCCAACTTCCATAATATCTTCTTCCCAGAAAACTCTTGAACCATTTTCTTTTTTGTCTCTTGCACAGACTCATGAACAAGTTGTGCCTTGCTACTTTCTATGTTTTATACGTCATTTATTTCCTTCATTAGGACCTTCCATTCTTCTTCCTAGCCATTGATAATGTTGTTAACTTCTAGCTCTGTCAACTTATAGTGACTTTGAAGGCACTACTTTGTTGGATCACTTGTATATACATAAAGTGTGATGTGGACTTAAAGTATGCAATCCCATTTTATGCTTCCACAATTTTTGGTGGTATGTGAAATATGATCTCTATGGTCTTTTGGACAACCTCCTTATACACTTAAAAATTGAAGTTATTCTCCAACTACCTATGTTTATTCGTGCTATGCCACAATGACACATATCTGGGAGCCAAAAATGATTTATATGCCATGTCTTGGACTTTGTGTTTCCTTTGGCTCCCTCCACACAACTAATGCAATTATAGTTAGGAGCCATGCATAGTGGAACTCCACATTCTTGTCTTGTGCCTCTCAATAGTTTATCAAAAATTGATTCAATAAAAATGTGGCTTGGTTCATTTGGAACCCCACTGTACAATTTGTTGTTGCTGCTATCACCCCTACCGATACATGGTCCTTATAACATTTTCATAGTAGCTTGCATGCCATGACCTGCAATGCAAACCTGACTATGTATTCATTTATACAGGGGATATTGGAACCACATACACCCTTATGTGTGTCATATTTTTCCTTCACTTACTCTATTAAATCTTTTTCCTTTCTCTTGTCCATGAAAATGGTTTTGGGTCTTCACTTGTTGTGGGTAACCCTATGATCCTAGTGATAACAATGGTATAAATTAACACTGAATTTTCCAACCTGAGGAAACTTTCGTCAAAACAGGTCAATAGATATTTGACAAAAACATTAATTTTGTTGTTGTGACCAAAATGTGGAATTTTGAGCAATTATAGAATAATTTATTGTGCTAAGCCACATTCCCACTCCTACAAATCCATTGTAATGACTAAATCATTTGTATTTGTGATGAGTTACAAGTATTTTTCAGGTGTGAGCTCTGGGAACAGCTTGACATATATGATTTCATGGTATGAATATTTGAGTTTCTCCACCACGATGAGCATGTTTCCCTGTTGGATAACTCTTGGTGGAATTAGTGGTGTCACCATTCGATATTTCAAATCCTTCTTGAGGTGGATTTGTGGTGCACCTGATTTCCTTGGTGGCATGTAAACTCTCAGAAACTAAACTAGTATCAAGCCAACTGATCCTACTCTTGATGTTTGTCCTCGTACTCTGGGATGTGACAAGGAGTGGAGGTACCCCTGTTAATTTGGTTTTGGCCTTATTTCTAGGCACAACTGATTTCCCCCTTATGGTTATCTTCTTCGTTGATATATAGGTTATCGGTCTACAATTGTTTCTATCTCACTAGTTAAACTCTTTGAATTCTAACTCTAATTCCTAAATTCCTTAGAAAAAATTAACCCATGCAACTAAATTTGAAAAAATTATGCCCATATGCCATATTCTTTGGTTCTCCATGAACCATAACTCAAAAACATGCATATGTGATCCAATATCCCTTCGCATTTTCTTCTCTGGGTGGATGTTGCATTAGTTCACATACTTGAGCAAGCTTATTTCTTGTGAGGAACCATTTTTATCAGATCCTCCAATCTGAATCAATTTTGTCATTAAAGTGCATCCACTCTATTATTAATGAAGTGGATTTTCAACCTTTATGCTGCTATAGAGTTTCAATTAACTTCCATTAACAAATCATTTTATAGGTTCTCCATTTAGCTTTTCCAAGTAAATAACCCTGACTTTTGTAACATACTTAATCATATATGGGCCTATCCAATGCATTTGGAACTTCCAAAGATGCTTCAAAAACATGCTATCATACAACAAAACTCAGTCTCTTGGATGAAATTTCCTTTGTTTTATACACCTATCGTGCCAAGATTTCTAGTGTTCTTTCTAAATATTTTAATGAAATCATGCTTGTCAGTTCCCTATAATACTATTATACCTCACTTATTGTTATTGTTAGAGTATCCCCATTATTTTTATTATTTGTTGGGTGTGGATTCTAATTATCTTCCTTATTTTTCATAGCTTTTGGTTTCAGTCATGTTGGATCCCTATTCCTAATGAGGCAGCAATGTCACCCATTTAATCACCATTAGGGGGGTCCATGGGGGGGTGACAACAAATTTTATGAACCCCCCCCCCCCCAAGTGGGGATTCGGGGGAATTTCCCTTGAAGCTAAAAATAGATTAAAAAAAATCCTTGTAAAATATTGTAATTTCGTAGTCAATCCAGGTTGTTCATTAGGCAAATGATCTAATGGTAGAATTTATGTTAATTTAGGGGTTTCTTTGGCCTAGAAGGAAACCCTCAGTTTATATGAGGGAATTATATTTCCATTTTGTATGATTATTCTGAGTGTGTGTGTGTGAGAGAGAGAGAGAGAGGGGGGGGGGGGGGGGTTGTGTGAGAGTGAAGAGGAAATTACAACAGATCTATTGTAGGTTGTATCTCTTCATTTTGTTGGATAATATATAAGGAAGGACTAGTTGCTTCTCCATGGACGTAGCCCAATTTGGGTGAACCAAGTGTATCTGTGTCTCTCTTGTTTTATTGGTTTTTATATCTGTGTTTCGGGAAGATTTTTTGTATTTAATAGCTCTATTAATTCATTTCTAACAATTTTTGTGCCCATGTAGCCCCAATATTATTATTATTGTGCTCCATATAAGCCCACTATTGTTATTCTTGTGCCCTTACATTATTATTTTTATGTATGTTCTGATTATATTGTGACCCCTTTGACTCTTATATATACCAAGGAGGTCTTATCATTTGAATCATCCAGTAATTGTTCATTTATGCAATGTAAAAGTAGTTGCTCCTTCGAAGAGGCTTATTTTCAAGTCGCTGATCTATCTATTATTTTGTTTTGTGGTTTAGTTACCTAAAATTTGGTATCAAAGAAAATGATATATGGAAACATAAAGATTATTGTAAGTGTTAGAGATCCCATTTTCACTGGAAGTTTTTGGAAGGAATTATTTTCTTGTCTTTGTTATCAATTAGCTCATAGCTCATCTTATCATCCTCAATCTGATGGGAAAAGTGAGTGTTGGAAAATTATATATTACAAAGCAATGGAACACGTAAAATATTGCAGAAACAAAAATACAAAAATGCATCAAACAAGAGAGACACATATATATGTGGTGGTTACATCCACAGATAAACAACCAATCCTTCCTTTTATATTATCCATCAATAAGAAGAGACACAACCCACAATAGGTCCCCTATAATTTCCTCTTCACTCTCACACAACCTCCTCTCTGTCTCTGAGAATAATCATGCACAACCAAAATACACTTCCCTCATATAAACCGAGGGTTTCCTTCTAGGGAAAAACCCTAAATTAACATAACTTCTACCATCATAACATTCACTTAATGAATGACCCATATTGACTACGAAATTACAACATTTTACAAGGAAAAATTTCATCCAGTTTTAGCTTTGGAGGCGATGCCCCTGAACCCTCGCTAAGGGGGGCTCTTTAAAATTAGTCATCACCACCCTCCATGAACCCCCTTAGTGGCTATCATATAGGTGTCATTTACACCCCATTTAGAAATTGGGGTTGGACGCAACTAGGACCTCTGAATCAAGAAGATAATCAAGCTCTACACCTAAAAATCTCCCACTTAGAGACTAATTAGAGCAACTCCATCGATGCTTCATTTGTTGGACAATGCTTCCACTTTGGACCTGACTATTTCTCATCTTCATCATCATACTTGAAGACCAATTGGAACTGATCAAGATCTCAGTTTCTTCCTAGTTACAACTTTTATTAACGTGTCTACAGTATTTTGGCTAGTGTCTATCTTTTCCAGCTTCAACTGTCCATCTTGCAACACTGATTGTATGGAATGGTACTTGAGATGTATATTTTTAGTCTTGAAATAAAATTTTGAGTTCTTTGCAAGATAAATGACACTCTGGTTGTCAATGTATAACCTTCCCATCTCCTACTTCTTTCCCAATTCATCCATAAACCTTTGTAACCAAATCATTTCATTACTAGCCTCCGTAGTAACAACATACTTTGCTTCTGTTGTTGAAAGTGCAACAATGTTTTGCAACTTTGAAACCCAACTGATAGTTGTTCTACCTACAATGAAGACATACCCTATGGTTCTCCTCATGTTATCTCTATCACATGTCATATTTGCATCAACATATCCCTATAGAGCAACGTTTGAGCCACCAAAAAGTACAATTATTCATTTGTGGTACCCCCCAAAATACCTGAGAATCCACTTCATTGCCATCCAATTCTCTTTTCTTGGATTGTTCATATACCTTCTTATAAATCCCACTGCATGTGCAATATAAGGCCTTGTGCAGACCATTACATACATTAAGCTTCCAACTACTGATGCATATGGAACTTTACACATATAATCCATCTTCCTAAGTCCTAGGACACATCTCCTTACTGAGTTTGAAATGGTTAGCCAAAGGTTTACTAACTAGTTTTGAATTTTACATATTAAATCTTTCCAAAAACTTTTATATGTACTCACTCTGAGATAATGTTAATTTTTAATTTTTCCTGCCATACCAAGGATTTGTTTTGCAGCACCCAATCCTTCATTGTAAATGAATTTGCAAATTTTATTTTGAGCACATTTATTTCCTGCATGTTAGACCCTACAACAAGAATGTCGTCAACATACAATAAAAATATAATATAACCTCCATCATTTTTCTTTTTTAATATAAACACAATGGTCTGAGTGACATCTAGTATAGCCCTGTTCAGAAATAAACCTATCAAATTTTAGATACCATTGCCTTGGAGAGAAGTGGGTAGAAGCAAAGGTTGTAGAGAAAGAAATGGAGCATGCTGTCTCGAACATTTTTTTGAAGAATTTTTTAGTAGATATGGTACTCGTAGAGAGGTAGTTTCAGATGGAGGAGTGCAGTTCACGTCACACATGATAGCAAAGATTATGGAAAAATATGGGATCAAGCATAGGATAACAACTCCATATCATCCTCAGGAAAACAGTCAAGTGGAGAGCACAAACAAAGTATTGGAAACCATCCTCACCAAGGCTGTGGAATATCATCGCTAGGATTGGGCTGAAAAACCTCCTAAAGTTCTTTGGGCATATATAACAACATGGCATAACACGACAAGATTCTCGCCATTTGAACTTGTCTATGGAAAATTCCCATTATTCCCGGTGGAATTTGAAATCAGTAGGTTCAGAATAGATTTGGAAGTAGGATGGACCTCTCAGAAGCCCAGAAACACTGGTTGGAATAGCTAAATGAGATTTATGAAATTCCTTTAATGGTTGTCTAGAGAATTGTTTCCATACAGCAGCAAAGAGAAAAATGGAATGATAAATTTATTAGCAATAAGGTGTTTCATAGAGGGGATTGGGCATTACTGTATGAGTCTTGTTTTAAAGATTTTAAAGGAAAGATTTGCTCATGATGGTTGGGACCGTATGAGGTTGATGCGATATTTGAAAATGGGACTGTCAGAATGGTCACAATCAATGATTCCCATGTTTCTTTTATTGTAAATGGGAATCGACTTAGACTCTACCACTGCCTAGCCTCTAGAGAAGCCTTCATCAAACATCTTTCTAAAAAATCTAGATTGAAGGTTGTTGGTGTAGAAGATACCTCCTTTGCACCCTTGAATTAAAATAATAATAATACATACATACATACATACATACATACATACATACATAGATATATCTATATATATATATATATTATATATATATATATATATATATATATATATATATTATATATATATATTATATATATATATATATATATATATATATATATATTATTATATATATATATATAATATGTTGTTACTACTCACTTGTTTGTCTGTTTGCAGGAGCTACTATTGAGGCGCAATAATTGAGGAGCTGAAAATTTTCTTGAGTAATTGGGATAGTCACTCCACTAATACTGATCCTCTTGAAAAAATTTCTAAGTAATGCTTGTTGTTACTCCTGAAAATTTTCTAAGTATCAGATGTTTTACTCCTGGGGTGTTGTTACTTCAATGCTGCTATTACTCTCGAATGTTTTTCTAAGTATTGGATGTTGTTACTCCTCGTATGTTGTTACTCCTTGGACGTTGTTACTCATCGAATGTTGTTACTACTTGGATGTTTTTACTCCTCTAATGTTGTTACTCCTTGGATGATGTTACTCCTCGGATGTTGTTACTCCTTGGATGATGTTACTCCTCGGATGTTGTTACTCTTTGGGCACTGTTACTCCTCGGATGTTGTTATTCCTTGGGTGTTGTTACTCCTCGGATGTTGTTACTCCGTCGATGTTGTTACTCCTCAGATGTTGTTACTCCGTCGATATTGTTACTCCTAAAAAAAATTCTAATGTTGGATGCTGCTACTCTGTGGATGTTGTTACTCTGTCGTCACTCTACCAACTATAACTTCCCTCAGGTAGGTCCCCAAGTATGACTCCGTTGACTTTTAGGGATTTAATTAAATATTTCATGGACAAGACATTGACATGCCGTGGATGAATATTTATAAGTTGGTGGGGGGTGCCATCGTAATTAAACAATGGCATAGTTAAACCACACTAATGATTAATCCATCACCATCATTAAACCTTGTGCCGACGGTATGCTCCACGATCTTCATCATTATTTCGCATAATCATTGGCATGTGTTTTGGATTTGAAACATGTACCAATTAGTCCATTCTAATTTAATGAGGAATAATTACCACACCATTCACTGTACTCACCATAATTCACCATGATTTTCTTCGTTTCTCAAGAAATCATCTATCATTTTACCATCGTTCCATCTCATTCATTTTTTTACCATGTTGTTACTACAAAGAAGTTGGTTGCTGACACTCCTCCCAATGTTCTGCTACATTCGAAGTACTTTTACAATCTCTACAGGATGGGCGGACTGGTTGTGTGTCATGAACCCAAGGATACAACCTTGGTCTACAACAATGCAGATGTATGGCGGTTCTTCGTAGAAGAAGGATGGGACATCTATTTCAATAGATTGCATGGGTTCAACGAGGGGATCATGGTATAATTTGCGATGAATCTAGATGATAATTTCTCGCGAGTTAGAGGATTAGAAATTCCCATCATAGAAGAGGCCATTGCAGAAGTTAATGGGTTAACACAACAAGGGCATAAGTGGTTTTCACAGAAGGCTCCGCTTCCATAGTTTCTAGAATTATTCTTGCAGGCTAGAGAAAGCATTGTCTCGAAGGGAAGGGGGTATGACTGTAAGTCCTTTCTGTATCCATGGAATGAGGTAGCAGGATTTTTCATCAAATATATAACCTCTGAAGGGCGATTTACCACCTTTTTCAAATATCATTTCAAAATTATAGTCCATCTTCGATTCCCATAGCCACAAGTTCATTGTTTGAACATGCCTTTCTTCTTGATGAAAAGTATTCAACTTATGGCGCAATCCACTCGACACTCACGCCAAGTGTTGGTGGTTCTCACAAATCATGGACTAGTTCGACTATTGGTCATGCATGCATTGAACCACTTACAAGTTCCTTGGGCACAATTCCTTGAGATGATAGAAGAGGTAGTAGCAGTTTTTATAACTGCTAGAGAGGAAGAGCCCGAGGAATTGGAAGAAGAAGAACCAGCATCTCCTGCTGGTACAACAAGAGAAGAAGAAAAACCATAAGAATTGGAGGAAGAACCAGCATCTCTTGCTGGTACAACAAGAGGAGAAGAAGAACAAGAAGAACCGGAGGAAGGACTAGCATCCCCTACTAGTACAGTGGGAGAAGAAGAAGAGCCATAGGAAATGGAGAAAGAAGAAGAGGAAACAACTGGTAACATAGTTGAGGCTACCACATAAGAACCAACCCCACCTGTGGAGCCTATTAGTGAGGAAATGGAAGTGGAGGAAATGATTGGTGAGATAGTTGAGGCTATCACATAAGAACTAGCCTTGCCTATGGAACCTATCGATGAAGAAATGAAGATAAGGATGAAGTTGATACTATTCTACAAGAATCAACTTTCATTAATGAAGCATAAGGAGAAGAAATTCCAATCAAGGAGCTGGTGAGTGATGCTATTACAAAAGAACTAGCATCACTTGCCCAAACAAATGTGGATGTTGAAATGAGTAGGGGTATCACACAAGAACCACCACCAACTCAGTCAGGGTAGGAAAATGTGGAAAAGACAAACCCTGAAGTTAACACTACCCCACAAGAACCAGCGTCGACTGCAGGACAAGAGGCAATGCATGAAAAAGGCTTGGCTCAATTGAGAAATGAAGGCGATGGAGAAAAAGAACTAGAGGTAGCAGATGAGACTAATATAGACCAGATGGAGAACATCCCCCACTCTCCTTTTTAGGCCACAATTCCAAGAGGAGCAAGAAGGATCCATTCCCCCCATTATTCAATAGAAGAAATTGTTATTCCTCTGATATTGCAATTTGTTGGATTGAAGGAGGGCACAACCATTTTTGGTTCATCACTTGCAGATTCCTAGCAAGGGCTTCATGAAGCTCAGGCCAAAAAATAATTTTTTGTAGAAGGATTGGAGCAAAGGACGGTCGACGAAGGCACTATCCAGGTGACAAATGTTCCTGAATTGAGAAGAGTTGAGGGAGGGAGTGCTCTGAAGGATAGTGTTATCACTCAGGTTGTCCCTAGGCTCCTATTAGGGATACGGCCGAGGTAACCACAAACCAATCTTCTGATTGCAGGTTCTAGCCCACCTGCAATCGGAGAGGGCTCTATCCTTTAGATTCAACCTCAATTGATCTAGATTCAACCTTAGTTGATGATTTTAGGCTAGGTTTCTGACTTCAAGGGAATGTTGACTGTGATTGGAGGGAAGGTAGGATTCTTGAGTAAAGAGGCACAGTAAAGTGTTATAAGTTTTGAACCATTGGGCATGGAGTCACAGATTGAGGCATGCGAGCGTTTTCTTGGTCACAAGGGGATACAGAGCAGGATAGCCACGCAAGATACAATACTCAGGCTGCTGAAAGTATGGAATGAACATCAGGGATGAAAGGCAAAAGAGAATCATTTCATCATGCTGACAAAGGGGAGAAGTGGATGAGTGGGATCTCGGAGCAATTAAGAATTCCAAAGACATGCACTCATTTGTTAAAGAAACAGGGTAAACCAGAGCATTTAAGAATTCTAGCTCATAACTGTTTCGGAAGAAAACATCAAAAAGTGCAGAAATTGAACTTAAGGTGTATTTAAACGAATCTTAAGCTATTCTTTTTTCCTGCAACTTAGAAAGGCGAAAAGATGATAAAAACATAAAATAAACAGGGCAGAAGAACACTTATTGGATCATGCAGAGACACAGGAATTCTGTGATCATTCCTTGGCCAAGAGAAAACAGCAAGTTGTTTCGCAATCCATGCTTTCAACAATCTTTGATTATGAAAAATATGACAGTTACAGTGCGAGTCTTTACTCAGAGAAAATTGCTGGAAAAGAAACTGACCAACAACTACTACTACCAACCAACCAACCCTTTACAATTCGCTTCGGGTGGTATTTATAAACAAAATATCAGGAAGACATCATTACAATTGACCTTGACAGGTCTGCTTAGAACTCTTCAAAAATCTAAATGCTGCTGGAAATAAATGCAAGTAAATCTTTTTGGCTGTGTTGGGGGGCAGCTGAATCAGAACAGGTGACGAGGTGGCCCTTGGGGACCAGATTCGGTGCTGCTGGAGTGAATGTGCTTTGGGGCTGCAGTTCGGCTTTGGTGCGAATTGAATGTGCAATTATTATGATTTGAGAGCTTCAAGCGATTTTGCTCTCCTCCTATGGATCTGCTGGAAGATATTCAAATTTCTCTTGCTTTGGGCTGCTGCTCAAGATATTCTCTGATACACTTTGCCGCTACATTGATGGTTTCCGCCGTCGACTGATACTCTTTGGCACGCTTGGAGCCTGCTGATTTGATCTGATACACTTTAAACTCTGTGAAAGATCTGCTGCTGTCTTCAAACCGGATCCTTTGGCACGTTTGGGCAATTTTCGGGCTTTTTCGGCATGCAGTGGGCTCGGCAATCAGAAGATTCCCTGAAGATTCCTCAAAATGGCCTATTTGCGCATCGAAAACTGCCTCTGTTTCTTGATCTGGAGCTCCGAAGTGTGACTTTTCTTCCTGCGCGAAGCTTTTTCAGCTTTTCTGGTTGCTGACGTAAGCAATGCGTCGGCTGTACGGCGGATGACGTCATCAGTGGGTCCCTAGTATAGCGCGACGTGGTGAGGTACTGGGTGGACTGTTGTGAAGAGACTCCGATGCGATATCGCGATATCGCGGCGGTGGGGAAAGAGAAGGCTCATTGGGTTGGGCATTTGGTGCTTGCGACCGCCGATATGCGATATCGCGATATCGCATCGGCGGAGACGGAGGGGTGAACAGATTGGACACTCGGCGCTTGCGATCGTTGATCGCCGATCGCCGATGTCATGTCGGGGGGGACGGATGGGTAATGTTTTGCATGAAAGTGAGATGGCGGGGTTGCGATGTGAAAACGGCTTTGAGGGGAAAAGGTAAGTAAGTGGGTGTGAAGGACTTTTGAAGTTTCAGAAGCGGTCCGACTACTTCGGGGGAGTTTTATACTTAGGAAGGAGTCCATAGTATCTGGAAGGTGGTTCTGGAGGTTGGGGTTCTTGCTTAGATTCTGATAAACCAAACAATTCCTGGGAGGACTTGGTATGGTTATTTTTCAACCAGGGGAAGGGATATTACATAGGGGAATTTACTTAATATTAATACGGGGACGGGAAACATAGGGAGCTACATAATAATGTTAGTGGTTAGTGTGGAGATGGTGAGAAAGCGCTAAGTTCGGGGGGAACTTAGGCTGTTGCAGGGGGTAGGACCATACTTCGGGAGAAGATATGGAACAACTTTGAGTAAAGCAGATCTTTACTCAACCGAAGTGATGAAGATGATGAACTTAAGAGGTGTCAAGCAAATCTTGACCTCTTTTGGGGATGTTAGTTAATGATCGGGGAAAACAGAGAAGGGGAGTCAGTTATACCTCATTTGAGCCTTTTGCTTACAGATCTTTGCTGATTATGTTCTGCATGATATGATACCTGCAAACTTGGAACTGGTCAGCAATTCAACAGCCTCAGAACTACCTACCCAGCCTACTTGCTTAGCATTTTTTCTTCTTTTGCTTGGGGGTGCACTTAGACTTGCAAACCCATCATATATTTTCTTTTGATGCTTTCCTATCTACATTCTACCCTTATTTCTCCTAGAGCCTAGATTAAACTGTTGGACTCTTCTGTTTCTCTACCTATCTAAGAGTCTGCCAAGATTAAACTGTTTGGACAGACTTACAATCTCTATATTATAAAACAAGAAATTTAAACCTAGGGAGACCAAGATTAAACTGTTTGGACCTCCCTTTAACTAAAAGTAGCGATACCAGGAAATCTTTACAAAATTTGAAGGCAATTGAACGAACTTGAAGTAGCCTTCTTCATTTGGAGACTGTTTGAGCAAATATGGAGCATTGCAGCAAGCAAAGTACAACATATTTGGCCTGTGAAATGCCAATCATGAAAAATGAATACCTGCTGTAGCAGGAGCTAACAGTAACTAAACACTTATTTTAAAAACTAAATGCTAAATGCAAGAAGCTCTAATCTCATGCAAGAACTAGTTTTTTTCCATGGGATCTGAGTGCTCCGAACCTGAAAAAGTTCAAGCCCTTGTAGGAAAAAAATTTCTTTTAGTAAAGACACCATTTATACCCTCTGCATAAATCTCTATTCCTGCACTAGTGCAGGATAGATTAGTGCAAGAAGGAAATCTCTACATAAGTAGGTTTGAAGGGCCCATCTGATAAGAGTTCTAAGTGTCTTTGCTAAAGAAAAACACACACTCAGTAGTTAGTCAATATTTAGCTAGAGTGATTGCCCCTTTATTTCTAAATCCCTTTTGCGAATGCATTCTTCCTTGTTCCAGTCTTAGATTATTTTGATGGTTCAAGTTGCCTTTTTCTCCTTTTAGTTTGATTCTGCAATCTTTCCTTTAAAGAAAGTAGGGATTTACATTATAAATATTCATACCATCTTTAGCATTGCCTGTGCTTCGTCTCTAAGTTTACGAATCCCCCAGGTTGACAATTTAAGTGTTGAGGAGTTTTCTTAAGTGTAATTCGTATGCCCAACAGTCCAATATTATATTTATTATAGATTGGATGCCAAACCAAGCTCGGACCACCTCTATTAATTCCAATTTGAGTTTCATATCGTTATATCCTCACAACTCATGTACCGCCTTCTTAAACCACCATGCACTAGTCCAAATTCATCGTAGGATGAATTTAGCTTACATACTCTGCTACAAAAGAGATTATGCATCTCATGAAGATGAAATAAAAAACAGGGTTGTGTATTTGTTGCATTCCCTTACATTGGTTTATGTATCTTAAGGTACATGTTACATTTGTTTTTGTTGACATAGGTCGCTTATGACTCATTTTCCCATCATCAATTCATGTGTTCAATCTATTTCTTCTTGACATTCAAATTTTGGTCAGACATAACAGAGTTTGCAATGGATTCTAAAGGTTTATTTCCAAATAAATGAACATCTACACCTTTTTTGACCAATTCCCCATTGTTACTAGGATACATTTATGCAAAGATACAGACATTGTGCCCATCTAAAACATAAACAATGATTGTGAAAGTGTAAAATAATAAATCCTTTTGATTGTCTTCTGAAGTGAAACATGATAAAATTTGAAGTTCTTTTTGAAAAAACATTATTTTTATAGGGAGCTAATTCTCTTTAGATTTATTAAATTCCATGACAAAGGAAATCCTATCTTAATTTCTTCTACACTAAATGGGAAATACTTACATAAAACCCTAATGTTTCCTTTCATATCTCCACCTTAGATGATGCTTCGTGGTATCCCAAAGTGCATGTAGACCTATTCAAAGAACATGTTTATTGCTTCTAATTGTCCTTTGATGGTCCTTATACAAGGCATAAGAATGCACATCTTGTTGAACCTTTAAACTAGCACAAATAGACAACCATTTCCCTTCCTAGTTGTGGAAAACCACCAACAAAATCCATGGGCATGCTTTCCCACAGTTGAGTAGGTACAGGAAAGGGGTGGTATAAACCAACTATAAACCATGTTTTCTATTACTAGGCTTGCTAGTACAAAAAAGAATGCATCCTCTAATATATACAATTACATTTTCTTGCATATTGGGCCAATATACATACTTTTGTAAGTTGAAAACTATCTTCCCAACACCAAAATTTGAAATAATATGGATATTCCACTAGAACCATTTGCCACAATATAACTTATGAAAACTTAGATTATGCAGATTTATTCTCCTTAGATTCTAGTTTAAGTAATTAATAACTTTATTAAAATTTATGAAATAATTGAAATAAGAAATGGAAAGAAGAAGCACATAATAACACTATCCATGCAAATGTACCAAAGATTTAGTAAGTGCTAATATAAGAATTTGGTGGTGTACTCTTACACACTTTTCCCTTGCCTCTACATGATGTGATTCCAACGTATCCAATGGTCCTGTACATAACCAATAAGGTAGAGCTAGTACTTGATGAGGGTTTTAATATCCACCTACTTATTCATGAGTGGATCACCATCAAGCCTAATTGTCTAAGTGGGGATTTCCCACTAAGGTAGTACATCGCCCTCTAGTTTCAGTCAGGGAAATGAAAATTTAAACTCTTCATCTATGTTATGGACACTGAAATACACTTCTAATTGTTGCAACCAATGGTTCAAATTAATATCATGATATCAACTTAATAAGATTTGATATTTACTTTCACTTCCATTTTTAATACAATTTTTGAAGGAGAAGTGACATTGGAATAAGGTTTCTCTTTCTTGGGCTCTTTTCTTGACTCCTTTTATAGGTCTTCACTATCTCATCATTTCTCTTTAGATCCATATTTTGTTTTAGAGCCACAAACCTCCCCAAATGATATGACATTGCTTTCTAGAGCCACCATAAGGAGGCCTGTCTTGTGAGAGATATCAACAACTCTCTCTTCCAACCTTGAGAATCTCTCTATTTCTATATCTTGAGGATTGTTGTGAATAAACTCATTTGTCATGGTTAGATTTTTTGACTTCCATATTAATCCAATTCGTAGATCTTTCAACTTTCCAAAAATACCCCAAAGAAACTACTTTGATACCAATATGATGTGTAAACTATCATGGATATTCCATTGGAACAATTTATCCCAAGAGATCTTATAGTGTTATGAAATATTAAATTATGCAATTTATTTCCTTAGATATGAGATTAATTATTACTAGCTTATTGCTTGAATTTATGAAATAATTGATCAATAATTAAATAATTGAGCAAAATAACACACCATCCACACAAATGAACACAATATGTATCATGAAAATCTAATTTGGGAAAAATCTATCTAGAAGGTGATGCCTATTTGGAAATGCAACTATAAAGAAAGAGACATTTATTATAGAGTTTTGTTTGACATTGTGGCTTGAATGACTACTACAAAATATTTTCCTACTCTATTATGCTCTCAAATCCCACTCTTAGATGCTTTACTGAACTATGAAATGAGTACAATGCTAAAGAATGGAACCCATTCTCCTCCTAGCAACCCAATGTGTAAGTAGCACAATAGTCGTCTAGTGATTGGGTTTTTTCATCCTCAACTCCCAATTAGTGATAAGGTTTTGGACCTTCTAGATCATTTTTAAAAGATCACACATGGGCCACATATGTGAGTAATGGGGATTGATAGGCCATCCACTTATACCTTGATGGTCAACAATGTAAGTCCACTTGTGGGAGGCATAACTTCTACATATTATCCCCAACTGAGGGGATTTTTTTCACTATCGAAAACGTCTTAGTGCATGGAATGATATCAAGAGGCTATTAAATATGTTTACAAAGTTTTAACCCCCCAAAAAATCATCTAATGCCTCAAAATGGCACAAGAAGGTTTTAGATTCCAAATTTCCAAATTGGGCGTTGCCACTAAAATGGGCCTTACCAACTGATTCTTCCAATTTTTCCACCCTTAAATTACCAAAATATATGACAACACATACAATTATCCATTGCAAATAAAAAGTTCCATAGTCTAAATTCTCATAAATCAAGTGGAATTATAACTTCCCAAAAATACTTAATTTTAAGGAATAAAATAAATGTAATTGGCCCACTAATTAACTTAATCATTTTTGTAATAAATAAACAAAAACCCCATTTAAGTAATTATGGATTCTTATAGTAATAGTACCATTGTGTTGAGAAATATTAAATATGTGGTTTTCTTAGAATGATATTTCTTATCTAGGAATGTTTGAAATGGAAAAAATGATGGAATGTATCATACTGTTTTGTTTGTTTGTTTGTTTATTTATGAATATGAAACATGGTAGTTTAAGAGATGCCACCAAATTATCTTACAAATATATTGTATTAAGGAGGAATTTGTTGGGTGTGGAGCATGATTATTTAGAGGTCTTTGTTTTAGTTGGATGTATACCCTAGGAAATTTGTACACCCCTCCATGCGGGGGGGTGCGGGGGGGACTTGTCCCCCCTGCGGGGGTTTGGGGGGACCGATCCCCCCTGGCTGGTGGGTCCAGGGGCCAGCAGTCCCCTGGTGGGGGTTTCAGGGGCAGCGCCTCCGAAGCTAGAAACAGATGTGAAATTGCCTTGTTAAAGTATAGTAATTTCTAGTCAATCTGAGTCGTTCATTAGGAAGATGATCTGATGGTAGAACTTATGTTTAGTTTAAGGTTTTTTTCCCTAGAAGGCAACCCCTCTCTTTGTATGAGGGCATTGTATTGAGGTTGTGTAATAGATGTGTATTCTTCGAGTGAGAAACAGGGAGGTGAGACTGTGAGAGAAAACATAGGATATTACAGCGAATCTGCTCTAGGTTGTGTCTCTTCATTTTGTTGGATAATAGAAAGGAAGGATTGGCTATTTGAGTTGGACGTAGCCCAAACTGGGTGAACCACGTATATCTGTGTCTCTCTAGTTTTTTGTGTTTTTTGTGTTTATATTTCTGCAATATTCTATTGGTTCCATTGCTTTGTAATATATAATTTTCTAACAACTGGTATCAGAGTCGAAGGTCTATTTAGCTGATAAACTCACAGGAAAGAGGGGTTCCTCGTTCGAGTGGGAGCAATGGCAGAAGATGGTAAGTTTAGGGTCAAGAAATTTAACAGCCAAAACTTCTTGCTATGGAAGATGCATATGGAAGATTATCTGTATCAGAAATATTTGTACCTACCATTGGGCGGAAAAACAAAGATGCCGACGGGTATGAAAAAATGAAGAATGTAACCTTCTTGATAGAAAGGCACTCAGATTATTACGGTTGTGCCTCGTAGTGTCAGTCACCTTCAACATTTCGAAGGAAACAACGATAGAGGGTTTGATTAAGGTGTTGGAGAAACTATATGAAAAACCCTCAACCTCAAACAAGGTATTTCTTATGAAACGGTTATCTGATATGAAGATGTCGGAAGGTGGATATGTTGTAGAACATTTAAATGATTTTACTACTGTTACAAGTCAGTTATGTTCTCTAGGGGTAAACTTTGATGATGAAGTTAGAGCTCTATTATTCTTGTGCTCATTGCCAGAATGTTGGAATGGTTTAGTAATGGTCATTAGTAACTCTGTTTCTGGATCTAGTACTTTAAAGTTTGATGATGTTGTCGATGCTATCCTGAGCGAGGAAATGCAATGGAAAAGCTCCGGTGAGACATTGGGTAATGCTTTGAGTGCCGAGTCTAGGGGAAGAAAACTAGAAAGAGTATATCAAGGAAAGGCAGATCCAAGTCCGGATCGGGGATAGTGTGCTAGAAATGCGGAAAGAAAGAACACCTAAAGAAAGACTGTAGATCTTGGAAGGGAAAAGAAGGAGATGCACAAAAAGAAAAAAATCATGAAGCAAATGTGACAGGTGAGGTGTTACAAGATGCTTTGATTCTTTCTTTCTAAAATATTACTAATTCCTGGGTGGTAGATTTAGGGGCCTCATTCCATGCCACACCTAATAAGAAATATTTTCATGACTATGTTCAAGGAGATTTTGTAAAAGTCCGTTTGGGTGATGATAAACCATGTAAAATTGTTGGAATGGGTAAGGTTCTTGTAAAACATCAGAATGGGAACCAATGGCTACTAAAGAAGGTAAGGCATGTTCCAAATCTAAAGAAAAATCTGATTTCAACAGGGCAGTTAGGCAGCAAAGGTTGTGTGACAACTTTCATAGATAAAGCTTGGAAGGTCACCAAAGGAGCCTTGGTAATAGCAAAAGGCGAAAAGGTTGGTACATTATATTTATGCAATGGTATTTCTAACTCTGTTAATGCTTTAACTTCCAAAGGATCAAATGCAACATTATGCATCATAGGCTCGAACATATGAGTGAAAAAGGGATGAAGATTCTTCACTTAAGGAATTTGTTGCCGGGTTTTAAGAATGTTGATTTGGACTTCTGTGAGAATTGCATTTATGGAAAATAGAAGAGAGTCAGATTTCTTAGAGTTGGGAAATAAAAGAAGAGCAAAAAATTAGAGCTTGTTCATACAGATGTATGGGGACCTACTCAGGTATCATCTCTCTATGGCTCTCGTTATTATGTCACTTTTATTGATGATGCAACTAGAAAAACTTGGATTTATTGTATTAAGAATAAATCTGATGTATTTGATACTTTCAAGAAACGGAAAGCTTTGGTTGGGATTGAGACAAGAAATAAATTGAAGTGTCTCAGATCAGAAAATGAAGGTGAATATTGTAGCAAAGAGTTTGATAGGTACTATTTAGAGCATGGAATTCACAGAGAGAAGACAGTTCCAAGAACACCACAAGAAAATGGTGTGTCAGAAAGGATGAACAAAACAATCATGGAGCGTGCAAGGTGCATGAGATTGCATGCATGATTGCCTTTACATTTTGGGAAGATGCTATAAATACTGATGTTTATCTAATAAATAGAGGGCCTTCAAGTTCCTTGGATGGTGGTGTTCCAGAGGAAGTATGGACAGGTAAAAAGGTAAACTACTCCTTTTTAAAGCCTTTTGGTTGTGAGGCTTTTGTCCATATTAATAAAGAAAATAGAACAAAGCTTGAGGCAAAGTCAAAGAAATGTACCTTTATTGGATATGGTGTTAATGATTTTGGTTATCGCTTATATGATTATGAAAATCACAAAAATCATTAGGAGCAGAGATGTAATATTCAATGAAAAGGTCTTGTATAAGAATCAGTTGCAGGAAAAGAAACAGGAAAAAGAAAACAAGGAATACACAGTTCTTGATGAAATCATTGAAAAAGTAAATGTGCATGCAAATAATAATAATCAGCAACCATAACAACAACAACCACCACAATAGCAACATGCACCCCAAACACCTGAAAGTGGTGTTAGAAGATCTACCAGGATAAGTATGCCCCCTGAACGATACTCGCCTTCATTATATTATTTATTGTTGACTGATTCTTGTGAACTCGAATATTATGAAGAAGTAATGCAGGTTGAAAGCAAGAAGTGGGAGCTAGCCATGGAAGAAGAGATGGACTCCTTAATGCATAACCAGACTTAGGACTTAGTCAGGTTTCCTACAGGTAAAACTACATTTCAAAATAAATGGGTTTACAGGTTGAAGGAAGAAGATGGAGGAAAACAGAGGTACAAAGCTAGACTTGTGGTGAAGGGGTTTGCACGAAAGAAAGGTATTGATTTTGATGAAATATTTTCTCCTGTTGTTAAAATGACTTCAATCGGAACTATTTTGAGTCTAGTAGCAGTTGAAGACTTGCATCTTGAGCAGTTAGATGCAAATACCACCTTTCTCCATGGAAATTTGGAGGAAGAGATATATATGCAACAGCCACAAGGATATGAGGTAAAAGGGAAGGAGAAACTAGTGTGCAGGTTGAAGAAGAGCTTGTATGGCTTAAAACAGGCTGCAAGGTAGTGTTATCTAAAATTTGACAAGTTTATGTCTAAACAATGTTATACTAGATGTCAATCTGATCATTGTGTTTATCTGAAAAAGAAAAATGATGGCAGCTATATTATATTGTTATTGTATGTAGATGACATG
>APFE031239877.1:0-14526 GCA_000404065.3 Pinus taeda | reverse complement strand
ATTGCACATGCAGTGGGATTTGTAAGCAGGTACATGAACAATCTAGGAAAGGAACATTGGATGGTAGTGAAATGGATTATCAGATATTTGAAAGGTACCACAAATCAAGCATTATGCTTTGGTGGTTCAAACATTTTTCTACAAGGATATGTTGATGCAGATATGGTAGGTGACAGAGATAACAGGAGGAGCACTACAGAATATGTATTTACTATAGGTGGAACAACTGTCAGTTGGGTTTCAAAATCCAAAGTGTTGTTGCACTTTCAACAACAGAAGCAGAGTATGTTGCTGCTACAGAGGCTAGTAAACAAATGATTTGGTTACAAAGATTTACGGGTGAATTGGGTAAGAAGCATGATATGGTCACATTATATAGTGATAGCCAAAGTGCCATTCATTTTGCAAAGAACTTAGCATTTCATTCTAGGACTAAACACATACAACTTAAGTACCATTTCATACGATCAGTGTTGGAAGATGGAGAGTTGAAGTTGGAAAAGATAGACACTAGCCAGAATCCTGCAGATATGGTAACAAAAGTTGTAACCAGGGAGAAACTGAGAATATGCTCAGTTTCAATCGGTCTTCAAGGATGATGATGAAGATGAGAAATAGCCAGGTCCAAAGAGGAGTCATTGTGTAACAAATGAAGCAATGTTGGAGTTGCTACAATCATTCTCCAAGTGGGAGATTGTTGGGTGTGGAGCATGATTATTTAGAGGTCTTTCTTTTAGCCGGATGTATACCCCAGGAAGTTTTTACACCCCTCCACGCAGGGGGGTTTGGGGGGGCTGATCCCCCCCAGCTGTGGGGTCCAAGGGCCAGTGGTCTCCTGACGGGGGTTTCAGGGGCAGCGCCCTCGAAGCTAAAAACAGATGTAAAATTGCCTTGTAAAAGTATAGTAATTTCTAGTCAATCTGAGCTATTCATTAGGCGGATGATCTGACAGTAGAACTTATGCTTAGTTTAGGGTTTTTTTCCCTAGAATTCAACCCCTCTCTTTGCATGAGGGCATTGTATTAAGGATGTGTAATAGATGTGTATTATTTGAGCGAGAAACAGAGAGGTGAGACTGTGAGAGTAAACAAAGGATATTACAGCGGATCTGCTGTAGGTTGTGTCTCTTCATTTTGCTAGATAATAGAAAGGAAGGACTGGCTGTTTGGGGTGGACGTAGCCCAAACTGGGTGAACCACGTATATCTATGTGTTACACAAAAATATCGTCACCATGACTATTTGCAGTCAGTATGGGTCTATCATCACTTATACTGTCCTCCTAAGCAAGTCTCAGACCTCAGCTCTTCATGTCAAGCTTTGAAAATGAGAGAGAGACATTAAAAATCAATAAAGCTCTAGTTCCACACTTTCTCTCACTTTTACCTGCGGTCCCGCACCCTTTGTTCATGTTACCCGTGGATCTGCCCGCTCTGTTTGTAAAGGGGTGGGTGCGGACCCCTGTGAAAGTCAAAAAGGCGCAAGTTTATTCTAAGAAACTCACTTTGGGTTAATTCTAGATGATTCTAGAAGGAATTTTGACGTGGATTGTTCGCTCCAACGTGGTTCATGCATCCCAAAAGAGAAGGGGCTAATCCCTTGATAAGAGGAGTTATCCCTTTGAAGGAGGGCTTTATCCCTTTGAAGGAGGACCTAGTAACTTCCCTCCATTGCACTATAAATTAAGGCATTGGGCTGGTTTCTAAAGGGGTTAGAAGCTGAACATTTTTAAGGGTAAATGCTGATGGAATTGAGACTTCCTAGTTAAGCTTGAGAGGAGAGATCACATACCTTTTGACTTCATTGGGAAGTGAGTGAAACTTGTCAAATTAGAGGATACTTCTTGCTGGACCCTGGGAGGAGCTTGGACAACATCAAGGCACAGGTTGTAAAGTTCTTCTTTGATTTGAATTAATACAATCAGATTCATTTTTCTCAACAAATTGTCTTGTGTGATTTGTTTCATAAATTACTTGATCATTATGATGGATATGCTTTATAACATTGGCTTTTCAGGTGCTATTTAATTTGTTTGGTTGTTTGTGTTTGCAGAATTGCTACAAGGGAGCTCATTTGGATCAAAGGAGCGAGGCTTCCACAAACTTGCATTGGACCCGAGGTAGGCCTAAAATACTTGTTTGCCTTTGTTTTTAATTGCATATTTAGAGAAAGATAGTTTTTGATTGGCTTGCTTGTCACTAGATATCATTAGATACTAGGAAGGTCTTGTCCACAAAATTGACTCATTTCGTGTGACAAATTGGCGACTCCGCTGGGGACTTGATTTTTTCGTTGTTTTTACTTTGACCTGAGAAACTGTGTTTTTGTTTCTGTTTTTGGCTTGTTGTGTGTGGAATTGGGTGGATTTAGTGTATCTAGGAGTATTTTCTATTTTTCATAACTTTAGGAGAGGAACACACCCTCGACTTGCAACACAGTGCAGACTTATCTGCACTTTTGCTTTTCACACAAAGCATTCCCACACCTGTGTGAACTGTGGGCCTGCGGACCCTGCTAAAATTTTGAAAACTTAAGATTTTCTCTTTTAGTCTTTTTAGTATTTGTTTAGATGTTGTTATCCCCTGCCCAGACCTGCATGTGACTTGTTAAGAACTTTCCTTAGGTTAATTCCGTTGGTGTTAGTGTTTTAGGTGAAATTCCTAGAAGTTTTGGTTGCTGGTCTTGATTTTCAATTTGGTCGTGTAGTAGCTCAGAGCTTAGAAGCTGTAGAAGCCTCAGATCACCTTGGTTTTTACTGGTCTTCTTATGAGTCTGACCATTTGCAAAATCTACCTTTGTTGAGGAATCCATCTTGTGTTTTCTCTTTGCGAAACTTCGAAAAAGCCTGTGTTAAAAGTTTGGATTTCATTTTTAAGAAAGAAAACAAAAATTGGTTGTTTTTTTGACTAATTTGTTATTCTGGACAAGTTAGTCCTTGGTTTGCTTATAGCTGAGTAAAACATCCTTGAAAAAGACATCTTGTAAGCTTTTACTTCAAATAGTTTTTTTATAGTTTATAGATCTCAAGATTTTCTTTGTCCATAGTTTTGAGTGTTTTATAAAAAATAAAAAATCTCTTTTGAAAAGGTTTGTTTTTGTAGTATTTGAATGTTTGAAAGAAAAAGGAAATTTTTGTGCATATAACTAGTTGTCTCGTTTTGAGTGCATTGGAAAAGACAAAAACTCTTCTTTTAATTTGTTTGTTAAGAAAGATTTGTGTTGACAAGCATTTGCATTCTCAAACTCTTTCCTAGCTAGAAGTTCGTTGAAGGGAAAAGATTGCTTAATCATCTTAAGTGCATTTTTTTTAGTGATTTCGAGTCGAGTCTTCACACCACGAGTTTCATCTCTGCACCTCTTGACTTAAAGAAAAACCAATAAAAATCACGCTTGAAGTAAAATCAATCTAGTAATATTTTTATTTCTAGGGCTCTATTACACCAACATAGCTTAGGCTAGTGTCTTGGAGTAGGGAGTAATTAACTCTCCAAGACAGTAAAACAAACAAGTAGCTGTATCTTGCGGTAGGAGAAAAATACAACTGTTGCATCTATGCTCTAGGAAAGCTCCTCTTAAAGGAGAAGCACAAGATCGTGTCCGAACCAGTGTGGGAATCAATCCTTCCTCATTGGGAACAACGTCAGATATTCATGTATTAAAAATGGTAAACCTCGGATTAACCATTGTCGAGGAGCCTGGGGTCACTTGTTGGTAAACCTTGGATTATGTCAAGGAGCCTTCAAGGGGATTGAGCTTGCTACTCTGCCCTTGCGTGTGTATCGGATCGTAGACTGTTCGCCCAGGTATATTTGTTTCTGTTGGTGACCATAGTGACCATATTCTATAGGATTCTTCCTAAGGTGACAGTGGTGGGAAGATCCCACTGTACCTGGAGCAGACGCCGGCTAGTCTCACTTGGATTTTATGGGGGGTTCTCTTCACTTAAGATGGTTTAGTGGAGGAACTTGTGCCAGTCTATTCATTAAGCAGGTTGTCGGGGTAACTGTTCCAACCGCCATTTCTGTATTGAACTCTGCAACATTGGATTTCATCACCAAATAGTGTTTTCAGTATGGAAAGTTACTATTTGTGTGTGGTTTGATCTCCTAGATTATTTAGGCGTGTGATTCAATTTGTTTGGTTCTTTAGAGGCTTTAGATGGTTTTCATTGAGATTTTACTTTGTTTTCGTGTGAAGTAGTTAAAATATTTAACCATGGCTGAATTACTGAGGAAGTCCCGTAGACTTCGGGGCCAACCTCCTAAGTTTTGACCGAGCCAGCCTGAAGGGCTACGAGCCCTGGTAACTGCTAGAGACAGTAGAGTTGGGTCACCTGAAGAAGGAGAGTCTTCTTTGGTGGTACATCCTGATTTTCAAGCTTTAGTAGCAGATTATAATACATAGTCTATGTCTGTTTCCGAAATTACTGGTAGTGTTTCATCTACTAGTGATATAGGTGAAGAACCTGAAATATCTGAACCTGAAACTGAAATTGCTGCTACTCCAACATCGGGGTTTAACTCTCCAGCTTCAAGTGGTCCTGGTTCACCCAGGGTAGAAAGAGTAATTACCCAAAATCTTCCTTCTGGACTAATAGCTATTGAAGAACTTGCTACTCTGGAAGAAAAAGAAGGCATCCCTATGCCTGAAAATCTACCTGTTATAGAGCTTAGGGAGAGTGAATCAATATTTTACAGTCCACCTAGGAGCAGTGCTTGGTATCTTTCATAGACTAACTTTTTGGAAAACCTGGGACTAAGTTTTTCACCACCTCGTATTTCTTATCACCCAACACCTAGGTGTTACTATCCTCCATTAAATATGTCAAGACAGTTGTCCATGTTTTCTCAATATTTGGAAGCCTTTCTTTACGTCGGTCCTTCTATTCCTGTTGGGTATCAGTCACTTTCTGGTACGTTTTCGGGAGCATCTCCTCAACCTATTGAACAAGGGTTATTAACTGGAAATAATGGTACTAAGCCGTTGAGTGTAGAAGATATTCTCATGATGTCGGGTACTATTCACAATCGTCAACCTCAAGGTGACCAGTCACCGCCTGCGGGGTAGCCTCAAAATCCTCAAGTATCGCTTGGGGGGCAACCTCAAGGTACCCAGTTTGCGCCTGGGGGGCAACCTCAAAGACAGTACATACCTACGGGATAATACGTTCCTGAAGGTCAACCCCAGACTTAATATGTACCTCAAGGTCAACCCCAGACTCAATATGTACCTCAAGGTCAACCCCAGTATCAATATGTACCTCAAGGTCAACCCCAATATCAGTACGTGCCTCAGGGTTATCAACCCCAAGGTCAGTACCCAACCCAAGGTTACCAACCACCTTCTAGTCAATCATATGTTCAAGGATCTGGAAATGTACCGTTGAATTATCAACCCTACCCTCAACCCGGTTATGGTCTTCAATATTCTCAACCTGTTATGGGTCCATACCCCGGAATGAAATTAGTGTGGGATCCATCTCAATCTCAACAGGTCTTGCAACCGAATGTACAGTTGTCATCTCAAACTGGACAAACCTTGGTTTCTAGTTCACCCCAGCAACCTGTCCAGTCTATTATTCAAACTTCTGCACCTTCTGTAGTTTCTCAGCCTGGGCCTAGTACTCCGCGTACTCCGCCTCAAACGGCTGCTGCAACTGCTACAACATCTGTTCAATCTACCCCACCTACATCTAGAGTATTGATAGCTCCGGTTTCTACTATTCTTGTATCAACTCCTCAGACATCTTTACCTCATTTTGGACCCATTGTTCACACTTCGGTTCAGATGCTTGTAGGACAACCTGGTTCAAGTACGATCGTCACAATTCAACCTCAATTTACTTATCAACCATACCAGGGACAATACCAATTCGGTCCTACTGTGCAGCAACCAGTCTATCAGTATCAACCATACCCTGGGTATACATATCAACAACCTCAACAATCCCAGTACGGTCCGGTTAATCCTGGTTTTCTGGGAGGATATAATATCCCAAATGCAATTTCAATTCCTAGTTATCTTGGACATCCTCCTCCTAGGACTGGTTTGATGACCCAGAGGTTTAGGGACCCTAATCGTCAGTTACCATTTATCGGAACTTTGGACCTTCCTGACTTGATGCGCCTTACGAATGATCCAATTAACTATCTTCCGTTTTGGCCGCCAATGCCGAATAACTTGCCTAGTGATATTCCTAAGTTTGAAGGAAAATCAGGAGAGGACCCATCGAACCATGTGATGACTTATCACCTCTGGTGTGCATCTAATTCCATTTCATATGATTCAATCCGTTTAAGACTTTTCCAGCGCACTCTAATTGGTCTTGCGGCCAAGTGGTACATTGAGTTATCGTGAGCCACTTTTTATAACTTTAGTCAGTTAGCTACTTCGTTTTTAACTCATTTTCAGTTGCCAGTCAGATATGACAATGGCACGGAATTATTAACTTCGTTAAAGTAGTCAACGTCCACTTACATTTCAGATCACATTCATGAATGGAGACGTCGACGGCGTTTAGCGAAAGTTTTTATCCCGGATCAGATCTTAGCTGAATGGTTTGTAAAATATTTATTGACCAAGATCACTGAGGATGTAGCTAAGGCTGGAGTCATTACTGAGGAGCAAGTAATTTCTCAAGCACAATACCTTGACTTAGTTTATACTCCATCAGGTACGTTGCACGAGAAAATCCCCGATCTTCGCAAGCAAAATCAAATCGTTGCAGCTCCTTCAGGGTCTCATGCCGCTGATGGTATGATTGGTACGATTAATACCAAAAGTAAGAAGAAGTCTTCCAAGAATTCTTCTCCTATCATAACCTTTCCAGATTCCCCGACAGGAGATTCTTCCGCGGAACTTTCCGCCGATATTCATGTTGTAGAGTCATCTATAGCCAAATCCAAATCCAGTGGTAAGAAGAAAGGGAAGAAGAAGAATAAAACAGATAAAAATTCAAAAGAGAAACCCAAAAAAGTGGAATCAACTGATGAAAAATGCAAACCTCGTTATCCTTGTCTCATTTGTGCCAAAGAGCATTTTACAAGAGACTGCCCTCATCGTGCAGAGGTTGCGAAAATTGTCAAAGGTTCCCAGGCTCCTGCAGTTTTGAAGGATCCTTTTCCAAATCAAGACAGTAAGATGATAGGTTCTTCCTCAAATGCCAACGAAGAACCCATACTGATGATGTTCCATGTTAGGATTGCGACTCGATCGTATGATTATGGAAGTAAAAGTCCTATTGATGGTAAAGAAGCAGAATTTTCTCATTCTAACCCATCAACCTCAACTCCCGGTTCTGATCCGCTACAGATCGAGATACCTAATCCAGACTTAGTAATCAAACCACCCACCAAGGGTATACTTCAAAATTCATCTTTAAATCCACATGCGAGAGCAGCTTAGAACTATAACATTGTTGAAGATTTAGCTGTTTCACCTTCAACAATGTCGACTTTGGAAGTGCTGCAATCATGTCCAGCACAGCGTAAATTACTATTGTCGGCTATAGGAGCTGTTGACGTTCAGGACTTGAACCTTATAATTTTTGATATAGAAAATAGTACACCACACTTACCTCATCAAATGGCTTTCCAGATCCTAGTGATAGTCAAAAACAAACCTATTCATAGGACTGTGATTGATGAGGGAGCCTCAACTTGTATTATGTCGATACAATGTTGGAGATCACTTGGTTCTCCTTCGTTAAATCAATCCCCGATGATTCTAAAGGCCTTTGATGGCCATGGGTTTCATCCTTTTGGCATTCTATAGGATTTACCTATAGGGGTTGAAGGCAAAACCGTTAATCTAGATGTGGAGGTGGTTGATGCCCCTTTAGATTACAACCTTCTCTTGGGTCATAGTTGGTCTTACGCTATGACAACTCTCGTTTCATCGGTCTTTTGGCTTATAAAATTCCCTCATAAAGGAAAGATCGTAACCATAGACCAGCTGACTTACTTTTCATCTGACCCAGCCTCTTCTGAAAGCACTCAGCATGTCGGTAAAATGACTATCCCATATAAGGATGTTGGAGTAGGACTAGTTAAAGATGCCAGTTTACTGGGAACTTTTCCTTTTCCTCCTATTAACGCATCGTCTTCTATTGAAACCATTCATATGATTTCGTCAGACACCATTGTTTATGATGATCCTTGGATCTTACCTTCTGAATCTGAGATAGACTCATTTGGTGATGTTATGCCTTTGAGTCCATATGAAATTGCGTATCAGGACGTGCAGTCGCTCTCCAACACATCTTCAACCAAAATTGACTTAAAGGATGTGGTCCATGAGGTGTCACTTTCAACATCAAACTCAGATTCAATAACGTTTTCTGAACTTGTTCACACTGATGAGAAAATTCATGAAATCCAATGCGTCGATGATTTACCATGGGAAGATCTTCATCATAGATATTCGTTTTTACCCTAGAGTGATCATTTTGAAAATTATTTTTCATCAATTTTTACGACTGAATATGTCAAGGAAGCTCAGAATCCAATGAAAAATCCTGATTCAGAGCTAAATTTGGGAAATATTTCTCGAACTATTCCTATTGACATTTCGGTTAAGCCTGGGATTGTTGAAAACATTCATATAGGTGCCGCTTGGATGGAAGGTGAAATTCAAACATATAAGGCCCTATTTCAAGAATTCCACGACGTGTTTGCTTGGTCATATGAGGAAATGCCAGGAATTGACCCCGTAATTGTTGCTCATGAAATCAAAACTTACCCGGATGCTAAACCCGTTCGGCAACGTTTGCGTCAGATCCACCCAATAAAAGTTGCTGCAATTAAAGCAGAAGTTGAAAATGACTCAAAGCAGGTTTCATTTATCCAGTTCCATTAACGGATTGGGTATCGAATATCGTTCCTGTTAATAAAAAGCAAGGGACAATAAGAATATGTATCGATTATAGGGACATTAATCGAGCCTGTTGAAAGGACAATTACCCAACTCCCTATATCGATCAAATCATTGTTGATTGTGCCGGCAATGAAATATTCTCCTTCATGGATGGTTTTTCGGATACAATCAAATCAATATTCTACCTGCTGATAAACGAAAAACGGCTTTCATTTTTCCATGGGGGACATTTGCTTATTGAAAATTACCTTTTGGGCTCAAGAACGCCAGGGAAACTTTTCAAAGGGCCATGTCTTATGCTTTTCATGATATCAAGCACATTGTGCAACCCTATCTTGATGATTTTCTTGCTCATTCATTACATTGAGCTGATCATCTCATTCATTTACACGCAATCTTTATGAGGTGTAGGCATTATCGGATTAGATTGAACCCACACAAGTATGTTTTTTGTATAGAAACGATTCGATTACTGGGGTTTGTTGTTTCGAAAGCCGGCATTCGCGTCGATCCCTCGAAGGTTGAAGCCATTGTCAAATTGACTCCTCCTTCGAGTCTTCGCCAACTCCAAAGTTTGCAAGGGAAAGCAAACTTTTTACATCGATTCATTCCTAAATACACCGAGATCACAAAGGGTTTTACCCTGTTGTAAACAGAATACTCCATTCTTTTGGGATGAGATAGCTGAGAAATCTTTTGATGCACTAAAACATGCGTTGACCCATGCACTGTTATTGCATCCTCCCAACTACAACCAGGACTACTTCTTGTATCTCGCAACCTCCCATTCTACCATCGGAATGGTGTTAGTTCAGGAAGATGAATTCGGTACTGAACATGTATAGATTACCTTATTCGAACTTTAAATCAAACTAAGCTAAAATACTCACATGTGGAGAAATTGGCATTGGCAGTCGTTCAAGCTGTCCAACGTTTTCGTTATTACATTTTACTACGTAAAACTACAGTAATTTCTGATTGCAACCCTATGATCTATATTTTGACCAAGCAATTGCTAGGGGGCAAGTAATCCAAATGGATTGTGATCCTGTAGGAGTTCGACTTAGAATTTTGAAAAGTCTAAGTCTAAGGAATATTTAGTTTTTGCGGAGTTAATGTGTGACTTCCCACGTGCTGACACCAAAGCTGTGGTGGAGGAGCCCATTGCGGACGAATCCTTGTTTCTAATCAGCACTTTAGATCCGTGGTACGGGGATATCATCGTTTATCTCTAGACCCAATCCTTTCGGCTAGATATTTCACAGTCAGAACGTCGAAAAATACGATTCCAGTCCCAACAATTCAGAATTATTGGAGATACTCTTTATTGTTGTGGGGCGGACTCTGTTTTTCGACGTTGTTTAACTCATGAGGAAGCTAAAAGGGTCCTAAATGACTGTCACTCTGGAGCATGTGGCGGTCATATGTCTGGGTATGCCACAACCCAAAAGATATTGCGCGTTGGCTACTTCTGGCCGTCTATGTTTAAAGATTGTATTATCGCGGTCCGAAAATGCCACAACTACCAAATTTTTGATCGAAATATGCGTGCTCCACATGTTCCTCTTCACCCTATAATTTCCATTGGTCCTTTTTCCAAACGGGGTATTGATTTTATTACATGTAACCCTCACTCGGCCGGGGGGCATGTGTATATCATCCTTGCGATAGATTATTTTACCAAGTGGGCCGAGGCGATGCCTACATTTGAGGCAGATGGCAAAACAACTGCGATTTTCGTGTTCAATCATCTAATTGCTAGGTTTGGTGTTCCACAAGCGATTATCACTGATCATGGGTGTCATTTTCGAAACGTTATGATGACTGAACTTACAGGCCAGCTTGGCTTGCGTCACGATTGTTCAATTCCTTATTATCCACAAGCTAATTGTTTGGTTGAAGTCATAAAAAAAGTTCTAGTCATCATGATCCGACGAATCATTGGGATTCATCGGTCGAATTGGCATAACATGCTATTTTCAGCGCTTTGGGCATATCGAACCTCAGTAAAAACGTCAATAGGGTTCACTCCTTTCCAACTAGTTTATGGTCTGGAAGCTGTGTTACCCACTGAGTGTGAAATCCCATCATTGCAAATGGCCATCGAGTTACTTCCAGCCACTTCCGAAGAGGAAAGATGTTTGTTATACTTGGCTTAGCTAGATGAGAATCGATGTGATGCTGCATTAGCGATCGAAACTCATGCAAAATGTATTAAAGCTCAGTATGATCGAAATGTGACCCCTCGAAATTTTTCGGAAGGAGACCTAGTCTCATTGTACGATCAGGCAAATGATAAATTAGGCGCTGGAAAATTCGTGCCTATGTGGCATGGTCCCTATGTTGTCAAGTGAAAGCTAGAAAAAGGGGCCTATGAATTGGTAGACTTGGATGGGGTCTCTTTAAGTAAACCCAGGAATGGTCTTTACCTGAAGGGGTATTATGCTTAAGGATGGGTGTGGAGATTTTTAGTTAGGTTAGTTTTCTTTCTAGCTGGTGTATTTCAGATTAAAAGGTGTGCTTAGCTTAGAGAGTGTTTTTCGTCATTATTCCTGCTTATCTTGGTTTTACTCTTGATATCGCAGATGTCGACGCCTCTAGAAACATACATTGGTTTCCCTGATGGTGCTTGTCGTAGTACACGGAATATTTCTTCCGCAGCTTGGGTTATTTATTCGCCCTCATGAGTTGGTATCTATGCATGGGGTAAGCCTCGGTCAAACAACGAACAACATTGCAGAGTATAGTGCAGTGATTGAGTTATTATTTGAATCTATTTCATTTGGGATTCAGAGTTTGATAGTAAGGTTATATTTTGAACTTGTTGTATTACAACTTAATAGAGTATATGCCATTAGAAATCCAGTATTATTGAAATTATTTTTGAGAGTGCGTCTCTTGGAACGTGAATTTGACTATATTGATTATCAGCATATTCCAAGATCTTTAAATACATTAGCAGATGCAATTGCTTCTCAAATGTTAAGTAGACATTTGCAATAGTCATACAAGTAAATTTAAAAACATTCCATAACATGTTTAACAAGATAAGCCGGTAATAGTGATATAGTATAATATAGGAGTGTGTCAAATATACATCGTCCTTGATCATAGGTTGAAAAACACCTTATGATCGGAAAAAATGATAAGTTCAAAAAGCAAAAATGTCATATGTGTCTATAATAGGCGATCATCCATCACTGGTGATGATCTCGATAAGAAACCACTACACGGGCCACCTTACAAAGGAACCTCCTAAAAGGTACTGGGACCCCAATCACATAGCATTGAAGTTGACGAGGAATGTCATCTATGCTGGTCTCTGGAATGTCTCTTGTCAAGCGCTCTAGATGGCTCTCCAATTCGGCCAAAGTCTCTGCTAATTCATTCTGTGGGGCTAGTGCCGCTGCAGCTATTTGTTTCCTCTCATAAGGCCGGAGAGCGGCTGGTCGTCGTGGGCCTGAATCTGCATTTGAAACTTTTACTATCAATTTTTGGACGAAATAAAACAAAAAAAATTAAATTAGGAAAAATATTGAAAATGATTTTACCTGAGTCATCCCATTGCTCTCCTGGTGGAAGAGCCATGTCTGGATCACCGTGAAAATCTACCCCAGCATAAGGAAATTCCTGAATAGCAAAAACCTAATTTTCCAACCATTGGAAATACTCAGGTTTGAATCGAACGATCTCTGTCCCCTCATCAGGATGACGGGCCATAACTGCAACCCATCGCATCAGTTTGGGCTCTCGAGGAAGTCTAGCTCCAACAGTAAGGTGCTGTGGGACCAACATCGGGAACCTCTCTAGACCAAAGCTCACAACTAAAGCACCATATCCAAAGGTCTTCAGTTGTCCGTTCTTGGCCGTAGTCAGTTGGCCTTTTACATTAGCCAACACAACATCGGACCAGTTGAAAATGGTGCCTCGAAAGCAGTCAACTGCCATCCGCATCTGGGATCCAGTGGCTAGATGTAGTGCTGCGCTCCCGCAGAGTCTGGTAACTGTAAACACAATCACCATGAGTTCAGGACGGGATATGGTTTTGATATCTATCCCTTTGTCTCTGGTCTGGGCATTGCAGTACTCTAGCCGGAGGCTATTGTTAGACTGGCCACCTGACCTAGCCCCGAATAGAGTCAAATATTCACCTCTCTTAGGCAAACCAATCAAAAAGTATATGTCTGCCGGCTCTATTTCGAGCTGGTGACCACCAATGAAGAAGCATTGGTCCTGTATGCTCCATCTATCTACCAGCCACTACAGAAATTCCACCTGGGCCCTCATGCCAGGTATGGCCCAGAATTTGTACAAGCCACATGTCTTCAATGCATCAATCGAAGGTTAATGATTTATCGCGGCGAGATCTACATCCTCATGCTCCCGTTCTTGCCAATCAAGCATGATGTTTACCCTACATTCAGTAAAAAGGCGAATTAGAATATATAAAATTGAAAATTTTGTGTGAAATTTGAGTTTGGTAGGTTTTAAAAACCTTTGCGCGGGGTACGCACCCTCCCTATTAGAGACAGTGCATGGGCCCGCACCTTGCCTTCATGGCAGGTGCGGACCCCTGACTTTTTCCCAATGCAAAAAAGTCGGGGTACGCAGGTCCCCTGTGTTACACCTGCGGGCCCCCGCGCACGGGTTTTTGACCTTAAAACTCCCTAAAAAATGAAATGAAACCCTAAAAAGTAATTTGAAATGGATGAAATTGAAGAGTAGGATGATGTGGATTACGTGGAGGAGACGGTGCTCGGTTCCGATGGACGGATTTTCCGCAATCTTCATGGGAAGTTTCTTTTTCTCACCCAAATCTCAAACGGTAAAAATGAATTGACGCGAGCCCTTTTTATAAGTTTTTTGAATAAATAAATTGTAAATTTGTTTATGTTTCACTTTAGAAAGGTAACTTTTGCAGCATTTTTATCCATTTTAAATAGGTATGAGTAACGTTTGAGTTTTTGTTCAGGATAACAGATTTTTCAGGCGAAATCGGTCATTTTTGATGAAAAAACATTAGAGTCACCTTTAAGCTCTTTTCTGACTCCTAAAATATGAAAATATTGCTGAGTTTTTCTTTTTAAACTCGTTAAAATGGAACTAAAAAGATGATCCTCTTACAACCCTTTTCTGACCGTAAAAACATGAAAAGATTGCCGGATTTTTGTTGTTTCAAATTCGATATTGGTCATAAAACAACGTGTCAATGATCGCTTTTTTAATTTTTCAGATCGGAGGCACTAATTACGAAAAGTACTCCTTGGCCATAAAGATCAAGCGGTTCTCTCAAGTATTATTTTATACTTTTTTCGGGCTTGGGAGACACAAATTTATGAAAAAGGTCAACCTTGGAGTCTTCTTAAGTTTTTTCAGACTCTCTAAAATTGAAAAACGCCGAGTTTCTCCTATACTGGACTCGTTAAAATTTAACAGTAAAGGACCTGTTCAATTACAAACAGGAACGGACCACTCCTTCTTAGGGTTGAAATTTAAACTAAGTTGGACTCATCCGAAGGATGAGCTTATAATCAAGCAAATGTTATCCTCCTCAAGCTTGTAAAAAATAAAGAGGTACTTGCTAGAAATGGTGGGGGAAAAGAGAGAAAAATGAGTCTATTTGTCATACTTTGTAACCACTCTTGAACACGAT
>APFE031239864.1:0-18318 GCA_000404065.3 Pinus taeda | reverse complement strand
ACTTCGTCTCCACGAGAAAATCATCTATCTAAATAATTATATTTTCTTAGTCCTTGCAAAAAACTAGTACCTTTTTCATCTATATAAGTAATTATATTTTTTATTCCTCGCACAAACTTAATATCTCTGATAATGTTTTGTAAAAAAAGGTTTAATTATTAATTATATACACAAAATTTTACCCAAAACCTAAAACATGTAAGCAATAGAATGTTTCTAAGCAGTGAGGAAAACTAATATCCACAACCTATTTTGCATAACTTTTTACGATCTAGGATTTAGAGTATATACCTTAAATATGAATAAGATTTTAACAAAACATATAAAATTGTTACAAAAATGAAAAAAACAAAGGTGGATGTAAAATCAAAGGAATTTAGAGATATTATTTCTGAAGGTGATTTCAAACTTTTAAAGTTGCATGAAAATGGGTTAATGTGAATCTGAACGTGTAGAAACTAACTAATTTGTACCTTTTTCAAAAATATTATGGTAAGTATATGGGATACAATACATGTTAGTGATTTTTATATCTACATTGGAATATAGCTCTACTACCCTCACTACCATCACTTACAGCTAATTGAATTATAAAGGAGAGATTGTTACATAACAGTCACCCTTTCATGATACATGGTGGATAAGCCCATTGAATCTCTTAGAGTGTCCATGTTAAAGGCATTTGTGAACTCCAACACTAATATTATTTGGACTATTATTTTATTGATTTTTGACAGGAATAATAATAATAATAATAATAATAATACCAAAATTAATAAAATAAATCATTAATATTATTACTATGAGAAACATATATATATATATATTACATCAAAATCGATTTAAAAACATTGGAGCTTTGGGCTAGGCTATTTTAGTTATATATATGGTTTTCAAAATATGTGGTGTGTGTGTGTGAGCTTGGGGTAGCTCATTGGAAATGGTTGTGGAAATAAAGTTCATGGGTTCAAATATTATGTTATCCCCAATGAGAAGTTGGACACGATGAATATGTAGTCCTACCAAGCCTTCATCTATATTATATATATATATATATATATATATATATGATAATTTGACATATTTCTATAACTGTAGGTGAGAAAACTTGGTGTTTAATTATTAAACGAATTTATCTAAATTGTACCGGAAAATTTAGTCAATCTACCTCTACAATAGAAGGAAGGAACTATATTATATATATATATATATATATATATATATATATGAATTTGACATATTTCTATAATGTAGGTGGGAAAACTTGGTGTTGAATTCAAAATGAATTTATCTAAATTTACTAGAAAACATAGTCAATCTACCTTTACAAATAGAGGGATAGGAACGAATTCCCCCACTTCTTCTCCACCAGAAAATCATCTACATAAATAGTTATATTATTTTATTCAATGCACAAAATTGGTATATATTTCACCTATATAAGTGATTATATTTTTTTTATTCCATGCGCAAACTTACTATAAGTAATTACATTTTTTTATTCCATGCTCATACTTACTATCTCTAATAATATTTTGTAAAAAAAGTTTAATTATTATTCTTTTTATCTATATATTTTCGTTAATTATTTGTTTTAAATTTTATACAAAAACTTTTACTAAAAAACTACAACATGTAAGTAATAGAATGTTTCTAAGTAGTGAGGAAAACTATTTGTAATCTATTGTCCATAAATTTTAAAGATATAGGAATTATATTATATATCTTAAACATGAATAATATTTTATTGGAACATATAAAATTGCTACAGTCAATAAAAACACAAAGGTGGATGTAAAATCGAAGGAATTTATAGCTTATTATTTTTAAGGTGATTTCAAACCTTCAAAGATGCATGAAAATGAGTTAATGTGAATCTCAACATGTAGAATCTAACTATTTTCTAACCAAGTTTTAAAAAATGCTATGATAAGTAAAAGAGAAATATTACCTTAATTTGTAGATTTTATATCTACATTGGAATATAGCTCCATGAGCCTCACTACCATCATTTATAGCTAATTGAATTAGAAAAGAGATATTTCTACTATAATGAGAACAATCATAAGTGTTGGATAAAGCCCATTGAATGTCCTAAGTGTCCATGCTAAAGAAATTTGTGATAGCCAATAACAATGTTCGCTGGTATATTATTTAATTGATTCATGAACAATGATAAATGTAGTGATGCGTACAATTAACACTATATTACAACAAAATTATTTTACATTTATAAGATGGACTCTCTCTTTCCTAGAGAGCGTTAAATTATTTAGTAGATGAAATAGCTTTTCAATCTAGACTGATTCATGAACAATGATAAATGTAGTGATGCGTACAATTAACACTATATTACAACAAAATTATTTTAGATTTATAAGATGGACTCTCTCTTTCATAGAGAGCGTTAAATTATTTAGTAGATGAAATAGCTTTTCAATCCAGACAGATAAGAATATAAAAATGTTACTCCATTTGCTATTTATGGCACTTCATTTGCTATTTATATAGAGCTTTATTAATAGTCCCTACTATTACAATAAGAAAAAAAATACAATAATTTACTTAGGTAAAAAATAAAATAAAAAGTAAAATTTTCATAATAATATTCATACTTTTATGTTAGATAGTTTGTTCATTTGAACATTTAAAGAACAGAGATGTGGATGGATTCTTACCAAATTAAAACATAGATAGTTGAATAACTTAGATGTCAAATCAACAACAAATATTTGGCAAATTGATCTTTCCATTGAAATGGGTTGTTTAAATAGTGATGGAATGGCTATCATATAAACCCCCAATTCCTATAAACCCATGATTCTACATTCCATGAAGTGCAGGATAGATTTTATAGGAAAAAAAAAAAAAATCAACAATTTTGAGTTAATAATAAAATATAATATAATAAAATAAAATCCACGAGGAGAAACAAATCCAAATAATTGGTGTTCCCATAAAAATAAGGTAAAATATATCTTGATACTTGCTATTACCATCAAAATAGGGAGAATGGAATATTGTAGTTTGAATTTTTCAAGAATAAATAATTTTTTAAACTCTCCAACAAATTTCCATGGAATAATGGTTTACAACCTTTTTTTGTTAAATAAATATTGGGCGATGCATATTCAAACCCTTAATTGTAAAAAAATTCACCCAACGAGAATAGATAACCCTCTAAGTTCGCCCCTAAAATTTCATATGTCACGACCGTTGCACAATCTAGTAGTGACGTCGTCGGTTTTTATATGTGGATTATTTGATTCAGATGCCACGTTGTAGTTTTGCATGGCTTTGGATAGACGTCATGCATTGAGACATGCGGGGGAGTTTTTTTTTTTTGTTTTTTTGTTTTGGAGAGGTTTCAGAGATGGGGCTTGCATTTGATCCTCTGTCTCCTAGGTTTATCACTAAGTTTCATATGTGCATGTGGAGAAAGGATGATGCCAAGAGGGGCTTATCGATTTTTTTGAGAAGGATTTCTCCCAAGGCATTGACACTACTGGGCAGTGAGGATGACCATGCATTTGTGACATTGGCATTTCCGTATGTGGGGACTGATTGGAGACGGTGTCCGAACATATTTTTCATAACAGTTGACGTTCCAGATGATATAGGTAATATTAGTGTTTTCTTTGAATTAATCTAGTTTCATTTTCTTGTTGTTTTAATGAATTACAATAAAATTTATTCTAGCACATTCTTTGATTTGTTTTATTAAATTTTTTAATAAATTTGGCTATTTAATTTTATGTACTATATATTTTGTAGACATCGATACATTTGATGGGAAAATAGATTCTCCCCCACCAGATGTTGAAGGGGATGAGGAGGTGGGAAAGTCTCAGTAGGGTGTGGCATATCCTCAAGGGGGCATGGATGTCCTGGGCCGTAGGGCTAGTCTGCAAGTTCAAACTGACTACTACGACAAATTGGCTAGAGTTTTATTTGACTTGGGAGTCAACCTTGCGAGTGGTTAAGATATCACCGCACATCCTAGTTTCATGTGTCTGTACAAGGAATATCCATGGAAGATAGTGTATATTATGCTCCATGTCATCAGAGCTAGTAGGATATTAACAATGAAGAGGGATGCATGCCAACATCATGCAGCAATAGATACATCAAATGAGGGTGGTGGTGATAATTATCAAGGTGATGAACATGATCATGATCATGAGGGTGGCGATTATTATGCTTCCAATAGTGCCACCCCATCAGATCATGGCCATCAGGGTGTCGATGATCCATCTGGAAGTACACCTCCTTAGTCGTTTAATGATGAGATGTCAGAGCTAGAGGAATCACCTCATGTTTCTCTTGACAGAGCATACCAGCCACTTCCTTCTCCACCTCCGAGCTTACCACACCATGTTGAGGGTGCAAACATATATGACCCACCCATCTTCTTCTACTCATGCAGACCAACCACCTCTTCTTCCAACTCAGCTATGTTTGAAAGAGGTTGGTCATGCAATAGTTGACCATAGTCTTCGACTACAAACCAACCTCGAACTATGTCTCTTTTATAAGATATTTGATTACACTTATTTGACTTGTCTGCATATATATAATATAATATATATATAACTTGTCTTATATCTATTACTCTATATCATATATTATAATATATAATATAATATATAGTGCATTTTTTCTCATGTTTATGTACTTAGATTATATATTGGTGTTGATGTGTATATTGTTAGGTCATGTTAGATATGTGCATTTAACGTGCTCGCAAATAGATGTGTACGAGATAATAGTTATTTGGCATGAAATTTCTATTAATTTGAGAATGTGGGTGGTGATGATGTTAGATCAAAATGTTTATGTTTTGTTAGATGTAATCATAATGATGATGCCTTGTGTGTATATAATTAGATGATGATGTTTATGATTGTTAAATGGTTATCATCATCATGTTTAATATTATGAAATATTATTTTTTATAGATTATGCCTTGGTGAACTTATATCAAACTTTTATATTTTAAATTGCATGCAAAACTACTTACTTTAAAAAAAAATGCAAAGATGTTTTTATAAATTACAAAGTTTAGTATGGTTGAAACTATGATTGTAAAATTATGCTAATATAATGGGATGATATGGATTTAGGTTGGTATAATATATATGTAGCTAACAATGAAATATTTTATTTATAATTCACATTCTCCATATTAAAATGTTAAAATATTCCCTCTCATCATATTTTCCTGGTTTTATACATTTAATTATTTTTATTATTAATGTTTTGTAAAATATTACATATGAAGTCCATAATAAGCATTTAAAAAATAACAAATACTCCTCATACATTAAATTATAAAGAAATTATTAATGGAATAAGTATTCTCTCAATCTTTCTCACTAAAGTGAAAAATATAAGTAAATTTTCGATTTATAGCACTTTACTTTTCTCTATATAAAGTATCTACAAAATTATGTTATTTAATATGGACATTGCAACATTTTACTTATGGTTGCTCGTAAAATATTTTTTGTTTTATATATATTATATATATATTATATATATATATAAAAATCAACATGTAAATGTAACATGGAAAGAATTACGCATAATGTAATATCAATAATAACTATTTATTTTCAATGTGAAAAATTACATTTCTTCCTTGTATAAAAAATGAATTTTATTTTTTACTCATTACATTTTTTTTTCCTCATAATAAAAGTTCAATTATTTTTTTTACTCTTTGCTACTTTATATGCCTATATAAAGTTTTAAACTATTAAGGTGTAAATTTAAGTATTGTAATTATGTTTGTCATTAGTTTATTTTGTTATTACTAATTTTTATTTGTTAATTTTTATTTTTATTTTACTATTTTTAAATTTGACATTATGTGACAACATCTCTCCCATAATGAGTGGTAGAGTGGGAGTTGTAGAGTGTCTCTCAGCACAATTAATTCATATTTCATATAACTTAAAAATATGTATTTTTAGAAAATTTAATTTATTGCTAAAGTTATGATATTTTAAAGAAATTTAAATTTAATATTTATTGCAACTCTTACCAATTTAAATTAGAAATTTATCTCTCTAAATATGAGGATAAAGAAATGTAACATGATAAGGGTTCATGTGAAGTTACCTGTAGTTGGAGATTTCGTCTATTGGAAGTTCTCCCTTAAAGGGGCAAGTCAATTTATTTCTAGTAATAAACATATAACAATTTGATGTTATTTTGGTTATTTATTTGCTACTTTACTGGTTTAAATTTAACTATTTTTAATAATAAATATGAGTTAAATAATACAAAAATGATAATAAATTAAATTTAAGCTTTTTACAAATAATATATTTGATTATTTCTTAATGAACAACTATGAATTGTTCATTTTTTTTTTCTAATTAAGACTAACCTAAGTACCCACGGGGGATTTGAACCGGTGACCTATCGCAAGGAGTGCCTTAACAGCGCACCCATTCACCGTCAATCCAAAGCCCCGTGGGCAAGTATGAATTGTTCATTATTAAATAATTACTTTATAAAATTCAATAATATTGAAATAAATTGTTTTAAATTTAATTATTCCATAACACTTATTTTTAACTAAATATAGAATATTTTAAGAAAATAACTCCTTACCACTAATTCTTAAATAATTATTTACTTTACCTATTAACTAATTTACCAATGACTAATTTCAGGCAATGATGCATCCATACTATTTATTCCTTACGATCGATGGATTACTCACCTTGTCTGAAATTAGTTGGCACTAAATCCTAACAATGCGATTAATCCGAAAGACTTATATCTACATTATGAATCACAAAAGTCTTAGATATAAAACTATGAAATTATTATTTTTTCCACATACTCATCACGAGATAATCATTAAAATTCATGTTTTTCAAATTTCTCCTAGTTAATCAACAAAAATATACAACAATAGTATAAATGATAAAATAACATAAGTACATATCACTATCCATTGTCATCACCCTGATATCTTCCTCTCTTTCCATGATAACGTTGTTCTCAAAAGCTATGTTTTGATCTAGGGTTGTGTCTTAATATGAACCATCAATCCTTATCTAACACATATGGGTAAAAAAACACATGTCTACAGTGTTTTGGGAAAACAGAAGGCTCCATAGCTTCCTGCCATATCTTTTTAGAGTTGATGGATATCATCCCACTAGTGTGATCTTCCTTTACATTATTCTGATCAAAGTTGTCCCACCACATTGAAATAAAACTAACAAATTGGAACAAAGAGAAGTCCACTTGAATGATATCTTGTATCTTTGTAGCATAACCTAATGTCTCCTACATTAGGTTTTGATTAGGGTGGCTATCACAACTAGATGGGTCGAAATCCACTTCCACTCCACAGTCTTGTGTCATGCATCCATCATCGTCATCCTCCATGTGAAAATGATGTCCATATTCCAACATAGGTGGGAACAAAGGAACCTATAAGAGAGTGAAAAATTCACAGTGTCATGTGTTTAATAAATTGAGCATAATAAATAATTAAAAACATATAGAGATGTTACAATTCAAATGTGTAGTATGAAGTTAGAACTATACAAAAAGATAATATAATTATAGAATTTCTACATCTAATCCTAATGTTTTGCACATCCTCTTTAGCAAACAGGTAATGACCAAACACACGATATTTATCTCTAACTTGATCAACAATCCAACTATTAGGAAATGTCATTGGCATATTTTCTTATAAATGATCAGGATAAGGCACACTTATATTGTTCAACTATTTCAATTATTTCATGTCAATGTCTTGTTCCCTTCTCTTCTCTTTGTATAATGCGACCCATAGTTGTGTCAAAGCCATATTATAAAGACTAAATTTTTTGAAGGTTTCAATTTATGAATTCATTGATGATCAAATAAAAACTACAGATCTCTCTCTCTGTGTGTGTGTGTGTGTGTGTGTGTCTATATATATATATATATATATATAGTACCTATGAGATGAAAATATGCATTAATATGAATTTTAATGTGAATAGTTACTGTCTAGTAATTTGACAAATGATAAGCTTGCACTTACTCTTTACCATGCACATCTTTTTCATCATTTCAATAAGCTCCCCTTCTCTTTTATCCTCAACCCTTTCATCCTCCCAAATTGACACACCTGGTGTGTTGCTGGTCTACTTGATTTACTCACAGGCATAATAGAAAGACTCATACGATATATACCACTCATCCATAAACCCTTCATGTTTCACCCTTTTTCGAACAAAACCTTTCAATTTCTTCATGTACCTCTCTAATAAAAACATCCAACGACAAGAAATGACCCCAACTAATTCAACCTGATCTACTAGGTGAATTAGAATATGAACCTGAAAGTTCGTGGAGCTTGTTGGAAAATCCTTCTCAAACATACAAACAATCTCAGCTATCTCTTGACACCACCGCAGAATTCTAGACATATGAATCTCCTTTGATGTGATCCAATGTATAAATTCAAAAAATTTATATATGGCACATCTTAAGTCTTGGGGGAGGTCATGGTTCACACACCCACACAGGAGCAAATGATAATGACATTGCAAAGTAAATAATACATTATAGAAAAATTAATTATAAAATATCCCATTGCATAATATATGAAAAATAATAAAATCTAGCATTTGACATATTTACTCTTAGAAGGTTTAAATGGTCATGCAATTTCAACCCTGACAAATGGTCTTCTACTGTGAAGAAGTGTTGTAGTGAAGACCCACATAAAGAAGGCACCCTCACACTTATTATAAATTCCTTTACCAAAGAGGGATCATCTTTATTTAAAATCCATGGGACATCACCTTCTTTGAAAGACCAAGAGGGATCAACCTCTCCTCTAGTTTCTTGTCTTCGCCAATGTTGATTTTTAGTTTTTGAAGCAACAATGTCTCTCCTAGCGGCTAATGTGTCACTTTCGTTTGATGATATGTGTATATATAAATAATATGAAACAATTTTAAATATATGCATGGGATCTAGTAAGTAGGAAATCCTAATATGCTCCCAATATGGGAGCTAGTAAAAGATAGTTTTCCCTTTCATCACAACGGGAAATTTCTCAACATAGGTTTCAAGTAATTCTGAAGCATCGAACATATGATCCTTACTTGAACCAAACATTTATGAAAGCTCCTTCTCCTTCTCTTTCTCATAGAATCTAATCCATTCAGTCGCTGCCATTATTGCAAGCCTTTGGGTTCTCTCTAATTTACCTTTGAAAGAAGATGTTGATGTTCCGTAAGGGTGTTCTCCTAGGAGGACTACCCTAGAGTAATCATACACTGGCTTTCATAGGTGTTCAAACTATTGGGTGATAAAAGGTGTCTTTTTAACTCCTATTTATCCTACATTAATTATCAATCCAGGTAAGATTTTCTATTTCAAGAGTGTACACAGTATGTGGTGGAAATTTTATCTAAGAGTAATGTTTCTAAATTGCAGTACAGTGCTTTCAAATACGAGAGTAAATGAATGCTTGAACTAAAGCCTACGTGCACTTAGAAGAAACTCAATGCTCTAAAACTAAATCATTCACTGAGGAAATTAACAATAATTATTAGTTAAGGATGCAATAGTAATAACTCTTTCCTCTTTTAACTAATGTAAATTAAATCAAACATAAATAAGATCCTCAATCTGAGAACTCTGACAATAATAGCCAATGTCCTTTACAGTCGTTGATCTCACACTCCACACCAAATGACAATGAATTAAATCAATAATGTTGCTAATAGAAATGGGATAAATATGCCAACTATAACAATGCTGAATGACAAAACCAAATACTTGCAGAAAGGAAATAAACAGTAATGCTATGTAGTAGAAAGGAACAACGGAACTTATAAAACTGTAATGAACAACAAAGTCCATTTATTGGAATGAACAACGAAGCTCTGTAATTGACATGAATAGCATAACAATATAGTTTCAGAGAATAATAATCTTATTATGATGATAAGGAATGAAAACACAATTCAATTACAACATATATAATGAAACAATTCATAAATTCTTGAAACAAGGAACAGTAAAGCAATGCAATTCCAATAAACAGAAATCAAACCAAACCATCACACAACTATGGACGTAAAGGAATGATACAGAATAGAAAGTGGATCCACCAAGGCCAGACCCTTAGCCACTAGTGAAGCACCGCCGAACTACTTCAGTACAAAAGAATGGAACAACAACCAACTTATGGATTAATCATATGCGAAAATTTTTAAAGCCAATCATACTCTATTTTAATCAATGAGAGTCGATGATCAAAGTGAAAATACAATAGTAAGTTCTGAATAATGATGATGAATGATCCCTGAATCCTTACAAGCGCTGTCCCTTTTATAATGGCCAGGCGGATAAAACAGGAATAATAGATAGACTTTGAAACAGTGATCCCTCAGCATCAAGAGATCTTGAGGGATCCACTCAATCCTCTAACTCCAGTCAACTCTTCGTCTTTTTGCGCTGATGTTGTGATATTTTTCGTTCTTATCCTTAACTACGCACTCCAATCTTGATCTGCTTTGTCTGGATACAACTTCCTGGTGAAAGAACAACTGTTACTCTGTTTCGCCTTTTCCCGTATAACAAAATGGCGACTCCGCTGGGGAGCGACTAGATTACTTGTTAGCCTATCTATCCTTGTTTCTTTTATAAACGTACAGACGAAGCCTGAAGTCAAGCCAGCTAGCCTTCGAACTGCATTTGTCATACAAATGTAAAGTAGATCAATGCTGCTTCAGTCAATCTTCGGGTTTTGTTTGTGAATTAAACAATAGATCTGCAAGAAATCTAATTGCCCTGAGTGGTGGCTCTAGTAACCTCTTAGATCACCCCTGTGTTTTTACATATATTGATCTGTACTTATTCAACTTAAACACCTGAACTAAACTGCAAACTGTGAGTGAAATCTCATTCAATGTCTTGCACTGTAACCATCACACCCTGCCTTCAAGGCAACCTATATGCATCGTACTTCCCGAATGGAGTAGGTGCGCTGCATACTAAGTTCACTGTGTAACAGGTGCGATGGTCAGGGAGGAATGATTTTACCCTCCGACTATGGATTTTTCTCACTGTTTTCAGTCTTATTCAAGAGTTTTGCTGTCTGTAATCAGTGTACTTCTGTGAATACCCCCTTCTCTTACATTATTCCGCCTCCTTAGTGCAAAGAACTATAAACGTTTTTTATGTATTGTGCATCGTTTTAGTCCTCTTTTGCAAAAGGTAGCATAATCGAACTGTTGTCTCTAGATCTGAAAGTGTTGTCGCTGTCGTTTTTAGTTTTAGGAAGCAATTCCATTATTTTAGATAGTTGATTACACAGTTACTGTTGCAAAAGATTTGAATTACTAGTTTTAAAGTGTCGAAAATCAATTTCCATTTCAAAATCGCAAAGTGTCTCTCTTGCTTTCACTTCGTTTTGAAAAAGAATTTTGTTGAGTACAGTCACTTTAAAAGTAATTCAGTTTTGCACATAGCTTTCTTAGTGTCATTCACACATTAAGAGAGCTGAAAAACAAATACATGCATGTGCATTTGCATTTTGAATGCTTGGCTTGATTTAGGACTATGCATATTAGCGTGTGCTCTGTGCTCTATGAAGTAAAGATGCTTGACTTTCTTCTCTTTAGTAGCTAGGATTTTCATTACTGAAAGAAGATAAAACGTTTGTTTATCATCTTAGACTGCATTTAGGAATTATACATACATCACGTGTTGAACCTGAAAGGCAAACTATTAAGCAAGATCAACTTAAAATGAATCCAATGAATCTAACAACGCTTTGGAACTTAACGCACAACATCTAGAGGTCTAGGCTAGAGACGTATTCCGGTATCGTAAATCCTGGTAACTGTTGCTTTCAGTGTTGGTTGGGTGATTCCTCCACTCTGAGACGGCAAGTGCCAGTACGGACTTGTGCTCCCACGTACCGTCGCATATATATTGGCAGACCGCAATAGGCTGCATCCTTTATCCTTAGGAAGCCATGTCTACCGCCCTATCGATCGTAATGCACCGAACACAGCATTCAGGAAGACTGACTGCCGTACCGTAAAAAGTATTCTGTAGTTTTACGATTGGTTTGGTAATCCTCTCAGCCTAGATTTTCAGAGAAGTACATTTTGCTCCTTTTCAGACTCAAAGGAAAAGGTCCTCTGAGTGCTTGTCACTTCAAGCTCAATAAAAATTGAAGGTGACTAGAGTCATCTTTTGTTTTTTCTTGACTCTTTAAAATTGAAAAAACAAGTTGTGTCAAAGCGTCTAAAATTCATTTAATTCGAAAAACATTTTTCCCTTTATTTTAAGTTGATCAAGTAATGCGTAATCGTGGAAGAAATTCAATCAAAACCCCATCGTTCATGAAGACTTACGAGTCAACCATCGTTGACTCCAGAAGCAAAGCCATTTCGGACAAAGCGAACTCATTTAACCGGATCAAAGTCCCCTAGGTTGGTTGGAGCAAGCACTCCAACATCCTCAGAGACTCTGGTTACTCCGAACATTTCTGGAATCCCTACCTCTACGGAAGAAATTCCACAACAGCAAAAGGACATTACCACTGATCCTAGTGTGACGGTTAACACTTCTATTCCTGAACCGGTTCCATCTACAGCTCACTCAGAAGGTGTTACTCCCCAACTGTCTACTGCTGCAGAACTTACATCTTCTTCGGCACCATAAATATTTTATGGACCTGACGGTCTGCCTCTCCCTCCCGGATTGATTGCCGTAGAAGAGATTATGGAAGATCCTCCATCTAGCACTCCAACGCAACTTGGAGCTGGGATCACCCTATATCCTTCTTCATCAGAGAATATTCACCCACCCTCGGAAGTTCCTGAAGAATCGATGAGGAATCTTTTGGATAGACTTAATATGTCTGAACAACCATCAACATAAAGGACTGTGTCACTTGACACAGCAACAGCAGAAGGTCCTTCTGCTATTCCGACAATGTTCATCGGTGTGCCATCTGTCCCAACCAGTTTTCAATCGTTCGATGGAGTCCATCTTGGGACTATTTCGACAGTATGGATTGTTCCCGTTTGTTCGTCTGGAATTATATCTGGAATCTCTTACGTTGAGTCTGGACAAATTGATCCATCACAAGGTCAATTTGGGCAAACTGGTCCCCAAAGGCAAATTATTCCTTTGAGCACTAGATTATTGTCGTATGGAGGGCCGTATACCCTTTCATTGTCTTGCCCAGAAGGACAACCATGCGTGAGTTCGTAACAAAATTGGGGTTATGCTAGAATCACAACTAGCGGTTGGGTACCAGTCCTGTCTCAACAACCAAGAGTTGTATGCTCAATACAACAAAGTTCACCTATGACAAACATTCCCACTACGCTAGTTATTATGGTAGTATCGCAAGTACAAGGATCACCAATTGTATGCCAACCTCAAGTTTCGCAGGTTGCAATACAACAATCTCTTGTACCTCCGACACAACCACAATCACCCACTAGTGGAATGGCACAGGTTCAAATGGGGGACACCAACCCCCATCTTGGTCAAACAGTCAGTGCTAGACAACAGTCCATGGCTTCACAACCATGGCTGGTGCAATACCAACAACCGCAATTCCAGTAAGCTTACCAAGGGTATGAGCAACAAGTCTTTGCAAGTAATGGGCAGTAGTATCAACCATATCATAATGGTCATGCCCATCAACCTTACCAAAGTTACCAACATCAAACGCATTATGCTGGTATGCAAAGACCGACTTCTCAAATGATTCCGTCTTATCCTGGGTATGCTCAACCAAGCCTGAACCAACAGTTGCCTTTCATGGCAACTCTAGAGTTACCGGATCTAAGTCGACTAACGAACGATCCAATTGCCTACGCCCCTTGGTGGCCGACGATTCTGCACAAACTTCCGTCAGATATTCCTAAATTTAATGGAAATCCGGGCGAAGACCTATTGATTCATGTGATGACCTTTCATCTATGGTGTTCGTCAAACACTCTCAATGATGATTCAATTCGGCTTCGCCTCTTTCAGCGCACGTTAACTGGTCCGGCAGCAAAGTGGTATATCGAACTGCCTAGAGATTCATTTGATAACTTCAAAACCCTAGCCACAACCTTTTTAACCCATTTTCAGTTGCCTATCAGGTATGGAACAGGAACAGAGCTGCTTACCAATTTCAAACAAACGAAAACCACTCACATATCCAATCATATTCATGAGTGGCGACATCGTCATAGAATGGTAAAAACATATGTTCCTGATCATCTACTGGTTGAATGGTTTATTAAGTCACTGTTACCCGCTATTACAGAAGATGTGGCAAAGGGGTGAGTCATCACTGAAGAGAAAGTTATTGCTCGTGCACAATATCTAGACTTGATCTATACTCAGTCTGGCATGCTCTACGATAAAATCCCTGACACTCCTAGACAAGAATTCTCCGTTCCCCCGCCTCCTAAATCAAACAAAGACTCTCATGCCGGTGACGGTGTGATAGGTATGACAAGCACTAAAACCACAAAGGCCACATCGAAAAAGGCCCGCACGGTTTCGAATCAAGATGTAAATGATGAATTTCTAGCCTCGGAAGTAAATGCCGTGTCAACAGACAAAGGCAAAGAAACCAAGCAACCAAGAGGCAAGAAGAAAAAACAAGGGAAGAAGAAAAACCAGGGAGACTCATCTCCTAAAAGATCTTCTGCAAACCCTTCTAGAAATGTGAAACCAAAAACTCCATGTCATATATGTGACGAGGATCACTGGACACGAGACTGTCCATTTAAAGAAGAACTTAGAAAATATTTCAAAAGTTCGAAAACCTCGGCTGTATTGACTGATCCGTTTCCAAACCCAGGAACAAATATGGTTGCTAACAAAAATGCTTCCCCGTCCCAAGTGTTAATTTTGTCAGTCTCGAAGCAACTGAATGATTCTCTAATAATGAAGAGAAGTAAAGATTACAAGAATCCATAGATGTTGAACAACAAGGATAATGATCAACCTAGTAGTTCAACAACGACTTCAACAGAAGTCATGCCACCCATCATTCCTGAATTAACAATAAAACCGCCAAAGGGAGTAGTACAAAAATCGACGTTTAATCCTCGTGCCCGAGAAACACAACACTATAATATAGTGGAGGATTTAGCTCAATCGTCGTCCGAGATGTTGACTCTTGAGGTGCCGCAAAATTGCCCCTCCAAAAAGTAGGCTTTATTATCAGCAATAGGTGGGATTGACCCAACGAATTCCAATCTTGTATCTTTTAATCATAAAGGATACGACCCTCTGTTACCAGCTCAACTAGCTTTCCTCATTCAAGTGAAAGCCCTCAACAAAACTGTTCATAGAACAATTATTTATGAGGGGGCATCCACATGTATCATGTCGATGAGTTGCTGGAAAAATCTAGGGTCTCCATTCTTGTCGCAATCATCAATGACATTGAAAGCATTTGATGGACGTACATACACCCCGTATGGAATATTAAGTAACTTGCAAGTCGAACTGGGGGGAAAAACAATAGAGATTGATGTTAAAGTCATTGACGGAAACCTTGATTACAACATCCTACTAGGAAGGCCCTGGATATATGCCATGGCTGCCATTGTGTCGACCTATTTCAGGAAGATTGCATTTCCTTTCCAAGGAGGAATCACAATTGTCGACCAACAAACCTTCCTCCCCAATAGTTCACAAGTTACGGGAAGCATTCCAATGATCTACGGAAGCTCTCAATCGCTTCAAAATGTCAGAGTAGGCCTCCTAAAACAACCTACCTTGATGGGTACTTTTGCCCTACCGCCTCCAAACAATATGGCGGAAGTGGCCACAGTGGAAACCTGCAATATGATATCTTCCATAAGATTCAGAAGATTCCTGAACATTTTGTCAGCATGGATCGTCAAACTAATAGAAATATTGTAGCAATCAATTTTCTTGGCCTGGGGGGAAAACCAACGCTCAACGAGTGTTTGGATAGATAGGTCTAAGGAATATGGCACCTCTTCAGATCCTTGGTCGCATGTAGATTCTACAGACGAAGGAATCATTCAGCTAATAATGATAGAAGAGGCACCAAGGGAAGATCACCACCATCATTCCCATCTTCCGAATTACCAAGAAGATTATTCCAGTGACCCTAATCATCCTTCAAATACTGTAAATATGATGGATTATGAGGACAGTTCTTTCACTATGTCAACCTCATTAAAAAATGAAATGACTCCCTTTCCAAATCGAGTCTTTGATTACGATCTTTCAAAGATCTCGAAGGTAAACCTTCATTCCAACCACCGAGTTGAATGAAATGAAGCTTGGGGGGCATGCACCTCGATTTGCGTTATTATGCTGGGGGCATGTAAACTTATCATGAGTAGTTTTAGCGCATAGTTCAAGCTCGTTAAAAAATAAAGATAAGTCATGAGCAAGTGTTCCCCCAACATTTAAGCTCATTAAAAAATGAACCGGTAAATAACCATTGCGAATGCCTTATCTCCAGCTTTTGAGCCTTGGTCGTGTTCTCGCCATCACCTCCACTCTGTTTTTAGCTGATCATTCACCCCCATATGATTGTTTACCCCTTTGAGGAACATCTGCGAAGAGTGATTTTGTTAGCCATCCTTGTGACACTACCGTGATTGGAAAATTCCAAATCTTACCTGGAATTAGCTGCTACCCGAAACTATCACTCGTTCCTCAAAAACAAGTCTTCTTTAAGCTCTTTTCACCTGACTCGTAAAATATGAAAAGATTGCTGAGCGATTGGCCTCTCCGACTTGTAAAAGGCATCGGAAGTGCCATCCCTCCTCTAGATTTTAATATTTTTGGACCTGAGGGATTATTACACAAAAAGATCGAGCGCTTGTCTTGTTCAGCTCATTAAAACTATCGAAAATTCATCCCTTTCGTATTCTTTTGTGATTTTTCAGACTTAAGGGATTATACAATGAAAAAGAATCTTTGAAGTCTTCTTTTCGTTTCTTTCAAACTCTCTAAAATTGAAAGAGACCGAGTTATCTTTTTCGTTAAACTCGTTAAAACTAAATAGCGACAAACTCATCCAATAGGACGAGAACGAGTTTCATTGTCGCTAGGCTCACTAAAATATAGCGAAAGGTTCGCCCGAAGGGTGGATTATAGAAAAAGCATATGTTATCCTCCTCAAGCTTGAAAAAAATAAAGAGGTACTGGTCAGCAATGACTGGGAAAATTGGTAAGAAAACAAGAAGAAACTTTATTGGTAGCAAGTCGCTCTTGAACATGACACTTTCCTTCTGCATCCATGCCGGGTTGGGTTGTTCCGTTCACTCGTTTTCACCATTGGTCCATCACACCATCCATCTTTGGGGTTAACGCTACCAATCCATCATTAGTGTCACCAATATGTTCAAGAGAAGTCATTCAGACAATTCACTTGTCTCTCACCCACTGCAATACATTCATGCTTCATTCCTTCATGACCGCCACCCTGAACCCTGTATCGTCAGTTTGTTTTCACCTCCAAAATCATTTGCTTCATTCCGTGTCATTGATGTGGGATTCATTAAGACCCTCCTGCGATGGGTCGCTTCTTGTCGACATCAGCTCATTATCCAAGAAGTTGACTTAGGAACAACCCTTTCATTACTTTGAAGCTTGCATGCCTTAATGGCAAGTTTCTCACTTTCGGTGACAGGTTTACATCAATGGCCTTCGACCGAGAGATTTTGCGTGGTGTTCGACGCCAAGTCCTTTTTTCACACTGCGTAAATTGTATTGTAGTAACTTTAGGGTCATTGTCATTATTGGTGATTCCTCTCGCACCTGTTAACAACTTACATCATTGGCTGGTAATCAGGCAATGTCTTTCCATGTTCGACTCCAAAACATTTCTCACATGAATCAACTTGTACTCTGAGTGAAGATTGGCCAAGTTTTGAAGACCCCGAATCTAGTTTCATCAATCTGGGCTGCGATATATTCAGGAATATAAAAACATCCAGTGTACATCATTACCGAACAGATGATCATACAAATCAAAGGATGATGTGTCCATATCATTAGTCTGTCACATAGACGATCGTCTGTCCTATGTACATGAAAATGAGTTTATAAAGCTAAAAATGGGAATGCTCGCCTTAGCTAGATCATGAAAAAATGTTGTCAAATAATGTATTTTATTGTATCTTATTACAGGTCGCCTCCCAGCTTAGAAAAACTTCAGATCCTCATAGTAAAGCATTTCACCCGACATCAAAAAAGATTAATGACCTCATGCTTTAGGGGGAAACTGTTATAGACATTTTTGGGCACTTCAACCCCAATCAC
>APFE031239863.1:179637-200370 GCA_000404065.3 Pinus taeda | reverse complement strand
CTACCTGTGACAAATGAGTATATTTTGAAAGCTAAGTTGTAAAGTGACCCCTACTTTATCCCTTCAGCTAATTAATGACTGATATAGAGTCTCGAAATATTTTAATTTATGAGGAATTTTAAGAAAAATTACAGTTAGATGATTCTGGTTTTTATTCAGACTAATAAACTTAGTCAAACATTTCAAGCATAATTTTCTCTTCTTTAATTATTTTTGCTTTAATTTTAGGAAAATCTCATTCATAACAGAGATAACTGGTTCTTCTCCCGCGTGTCGCCATTGTTGTGGTAAAGAACAACAACCCCCCATTATTGATGTGTTTACTTCAAATAATGGGAACCCTTTCTATAAAAATTTGGCTAAACACCCTTTTGGATTTTTATTTTAGTTGATTGCCCTACGCTTTTGTTAATTTTTAGTTTTCCTTGGATTCTTGTTTTGATTGCTTTGTTAGAATCGATTTTTTACAAGCTTCCCATTGACGCTTGTTTCGCCTCATTTGGTCAGCTGGTTTGAAAATGGCACTCCTTTGAAGTCTCATTATTTATCTCGCTTGGGTTAAAAATGTATAAAATGTACAATATTGCATTTTGTAAATAAATTAGTTCAATAAGGCATTCATTTTAAATATTAACCCGTAGCAAGTTTTTTCTAACATTTTTTATTTTTAGTCATGCAGCCAAATTATTAATTATCGGGATTTTAAGAAATGCGCTCCAATTTCCAAATCAAATCTTAATCTCAAAAATCTAAACATTCAAGTGGCTGCAGTTTATTTTTCATTTATTTTCCAAGTAGCTATCATTTAGAAACTTATGTGTATAAAAATAAGACAAAAAATGAAATTTAAGTTTAAAATTAAAATTTTTAAATTAATTGATTAATAATATATTATTATAATTTATTAAATTTAAATTTAAAACAACAAAAAATATATATATATAAAAGAAATAAATAATCGCATCGCAAGTTCTATTCGCAACAAATCCTAAAGGACCCCGATAAGCCCATTAGTCACCCCCGATGCAATATATCGCATCGGGATTTCGCATCATTTTAAAAAAAAGGCCCCGATATTCCTTTACATCCCAACTTACCGATGCGATGGGGCATTAGCTAAAATTTTAAAAACGTGCGTTTCATTACGAAGGTTGTGTCGCATCAAGAGACTTCAACCTGTGCACATTTTTATGCTCCCGGCGCCACGCTTGTGCCGATGCGATAAAACTTGGGTATTCGTTTTAAGCTCACATATTAACTTCATTTTTAGAAATCGTATGTTACCATATGAATAAGGGAGGTAAGACGTAGGATAATATGGGTAGTTTTAATATATATTAGATATGTGATAATAACTAGTTTATATTTTTAATATATATAGTTAACATATATAATTATGTAATATGTAATATTATTATTATTTAAAATAATATGTAATATATATATTATATTATTTAAAATTAATTAATAATATTTATTTTTTAATTAATAAATTTTAAATTAATTATATTAATTTAATTTATAACAGTTAATTTAATTGATTAATTTAAAATTTAAAATATCATCAGATTAATTAATTTTTCTAAATAGATTAAGATCGTTTATAAATAGTTAATTAAATATCAGTTAAATAGATTAATAAATAGTTCATTAAAAATTAGTTTAATTCATAAATTAACAATTAATTAGAATTCTAATTTAGGATTTAATTTTTAATGATAATTTTGAGTTTTTTTTAGCCCAGCAACAGAATTTTCAGATTCATGCCAGATTTGACTCCTCAACTTTGGAAGCTCATAGATTGAGTTATACTTGGCCAAATGAGGCCCAGGACGGCTCATTGGAAAGATAAAATCAAGGAGAACATTTTGGAGGAAGTTTCACCAACAGATTTACTCATTTATTGGGTCAAAAATCAGGCAGAAGATTAGGCTACGAATTTTGAAAAACAAAATCAATTTTCTGAGTTATTTTCTTCAATTTCATTTATCCATTGGCCAATGATATCCTTTGCCAATCAAATCATTCCAAGCATCAATACAGAGCTTATATTTTATTTTCAATTATTTATTTAAATAGAATTTGATTGGGTTTGATTTAATTGCCAGAAATGATATTTTGATTGCATTTTAATTTATTTTGATTTCTTTTACTGAAAAACAGTGGAAAAGATATGGAGAAAAGGATTTCAAGCAATGAGAATGCTCCAGCAATTGAAGATCAGAATTAGGAGCAATTAAAATTATATTTGGCAGATTTCTCTTGAACAAACTCTCCTCTCCAAAAACTCTTTTACAAATACTATAAATAACAGATTGCAGAATGTAAAAAAGGGGGCTCTCCTCTGCAATTTTAGAGTTTCTAAAAGCACTATTGTAATTAGAATTTAGAGTTGTAGGAGAGAGGAGTGAAAAATCTCAGATCTGGGGATTATTGAGGATTTTTCCTTTGTATATTGAATTATGCATGAAGAACAAAGCTTGCATTATTGTGGCTCTAGTTTTGAAGGCAGAAATTCAAGCAATGTAAAGGGTTGTTGGAGACCAAAGACAGAGGAATGGATGCAATAAATTGGTATTTCTAATACTATTGTTTCAAATATCAGTTTTAATTTTATGATGATAGGAATGTGTCATTTTATTCATGTTTGTGCACTATTGTCAATATGGGTAATTTGTCACAATGTTGTTATTATGTATCTCTGTTTTTATGGATTAATTTCTCATTTTTGAGTAACTACTTACTCTGAAATCTGTCTTTTGAAACTGATTTATTGAATGATAATGTGTTGTGAACTGTTTCCACATATCATTATTCAATTATTGGATTTATTGATTTGATAATCAATATCATTTTGTGAACTACTTCCTGAATAATGTTGGTTTATCTTTTCAGTTTTAAGGTCTCAATAGAATGTGTTTTGGTAACCATAATATCAATTAACTGAACTACTTCATTAACTTGATATTCATTATAAACAAGACATATTTAAATCCCAATATTTTAATTATCTTGCTCTTAGTTGGGTTAGATCTATATCTGCCTAATTAAGATAGGATTTAGATTAGTTTCTTTTACTTGTATCATAGAATAATCTTGCATTTAGAGCAAATTATATATTCTGTTAAGTCCTCTCCTCAAAGAGGCAAAACTTTAGTTGTGGCTTGGCTGAACCCAAAATCAGCTTAAGGATCATTCTCTTGCCTGATCAGTAAGAAGAAGTGATCTGATGTCCCTGTCTATTGGTAGTTAAAGATACATTATAAACCAATAGCAATAGGGAGAAGGTAACTGGACCTAGATGAACAGTCGGAGCCACCACACCAAACGGAAAAGGAGCTGCTTTTAAGGTCCGGACCGGGTGGTTATCCTCCAATGTTGTTGCAGCGATTTTCGAGGCATCAACATGTGGATAACCACTTACAGGCTTTATTGACTCAACTAACTAGCTATGACTTTGACAAGGCCCCTTGGGCTTATTACCTAAATAATGGGGTTAGGGTTCGACCCTAACATGCCCTCACCCATCAAAAGCAGCATTGTCCTCAAGGCTAAAGCTGCGGAAACTGTTGAAGAATAGTGGTTGTTTCCCATGTCACATCGTCTAGAGAGGTGTCTTTCCACTTGATGCAGACTTCCTTGATCGTGCAACCACGAAGATGTCTTTCACAAGTATCAAGGACCTATTCGGACTGAAGCCAAAGTGAACCTTCCTGATGCAATTTCGGCAGACTTTTTTGAACCCTCTAATTGTTCCCCACAACTTTCCTGAGGCAGGATACATGGAAGAATGGGTGGTATTTTGAAGTAGTCGGCAAGGCCAGTTTGTAAGCGACTACTCCTACACGTGAAGTACCTAATAAGGCCCATAGAATTTTGGAGCTAGTTTCTGGCAGCCCTTTTCTTTGAGAGAGGTTTGCTTATAAGGTTGGAGTCACAGAAACACCTAGTCACCTATTTGAAATGACCTCTTTGAACGATGTGTTGAAGGAAATGTAACTAGATTCGATCTTCATAACTGTACTTTTGATATTTCTATATATTCAAGAAAAGAAATATTACTTTTATAATATATCACAATGAGTTTCTTGCTCATTGAAGTAGGTCTAGCACATGTTAAAGTGTTATAGGTAAATCAAAAGGTCAAAAGAATTATGTTAAAGACCTTAAGGGTATGTTACATTGTGTATAAGAGTCAAAGAAGTAACCGCCAAGCAAAGTCAAGTCCCCTGCTATGCAAAGGCACCATCAAAGAGTCTCCTTCAAGCATGTGACACCACCAAAGAAACCATCCAAAGTAAGCATAACAAGTTGGCCTACAAACAGTCTACAAGTCGGCCTAAACGGAGGGACAGTCCTCTATAAATAGAGGTTGTCCACTCCATTACAACGAAAACCAAACATCTCTGAAATCTGCGAAGAGAAGAGGCTAGAGAAAGGGTAACAAAGGATGAAGAAGAGGCCTCCTCGGTCAGTGAGAAAGAAGGAGAAAAGCCGAAGTGAAAAGGATTGTTTCTGGGGCTAGAAACAATCACACGTGCGAAGAAAGGGTGGTCAAGTTTGCGGGTATGACAGCAAGGACAAACGGTCCATAAACTAGTGTTGATTGGGTTTGAAACTACGCCTACAAGGCCTCCCAAGCCAAGCAAAGAAGCCTATCTCTCTAGCAAAGGAAAAGGACCCTAATTCTCTAGGGTACCTCTCGCACGTGTGAGAATTAGGGTTGTAGTGTTGTCACACTAAGGAAGAACGAAGTGTCGAAAGAAGGGCGAAGTGCCAGGGAACGAAGTGCCGGAAGGAGGTGAACAAAGTACCGGGAAAACATAGTGCAGAGAAAAGGAAGGACTTATCTGATGCATGGATGATCTTCTAGTCAAGGGTCTAGGGTTTGTCATTGATCAAGAAAGAAGCTTCAATAAGAGAAAACTTAACAAAGGGTTTTCCTCTCAAGAGAGTAGAGGTTTTGGCCCTGGCAGAGAGCCAACATATTGTGTTCTTGTTTTTATGTTTTTGATAGCAGTTTCATGAAGTACACACACATGAATTAATAAAAAGAAGAAGAAGATTAAGCTAACAAGGAAAAGTAAAAATACTCCACAATTGTTATCAAGTCAAGAAGAATCACGCTACACCTAATTGCCCTAGATTCTTCAACATGGTATCAAAGCTAAGGTGACACATCAAGGAAAGGGCAACTCAAGAACACTCATCAAGGAAAGGCATCTACAAGGTTGAAGCATCAAGCCAAATCTACTCAAGAAAAAGAAGGCCTACCATCTATCATTCATCAAGGAAGACTACATAGCAAGAAGAAGAACCTTACACAAAGGCACCTACAAAGAAGAGCAGATCAAAGAGGGACCTACATCATCTACAAGTTACCAAGCAAATTTCATCATCAAGCAAGTTCACTTGGAGAAGGCAACCTGAAGAACATCAAGATCCTAGGAAGGCAAGCCATCAAGTCGTCAAGGAGAAAACAAATCCACTACATCTCAAAATCTATCAAGTATATGTCCCCTTCTGAATATACATCAATGTCTTTTTGCAATGAAAGCAACAAATTGGTAGGTACCAATAACTTTCTTGCATGGAAGAAGAGAACTGATTCAATTCTCAAGGAGAATGAACTCCTAAAACATGTCAAAGGGAATATCACTATCCCTGCTAAGGAACAAACTCAAGCCTTAGCCAAGTATAATAAGGATGAGACAAGAACTCAAAGGATTCTAATAGAATCTATCAAAGACTCTCTCATTCCTTATGTCTCCAAATTTGAAACATCAAAAGAAATTTATGATAAGCTAGTAGAGCTATTCTCGGTATCCACAGCTGAAGAAGTGATATCTCTAAGAAATGAATTGTACAAGATGAAGATATCAAAGGAAGGAATAGCTCCCTACTTCATGAAGATATTTGAATTGAGGGATCAACTTCAAGAGCTTGAGGAAGTCATCTCTAACAAAGAAATGACAAGTGTAGTACTCAATGCTCTACTTGAGGATTGGGGCAGCGTCACATCAAGCATATATGCCAAGGAAGCAACCACACTCAGTGAAATGTGGTTTCTATGCAAAATAGAGGAAACCAGAATTAGGAAGATATGGGATCAAAGGAGCAAGCATTTGCTACCATGGCCAAGAGAAAGGGAAAATTTGGCAAAATTGGTCCACAAAGAACAAACAACAAAAATATGTCCAAAATCCAATGCTATGGATGCCAAGAATATGGACACTACAAAAGGAATTGTCCTAAGCTTAAGAAGGACAACAACAACAAAAGGAAGAGGGAAGAAGCTCACATGACTCAAGAGGTGAAAGAAGAAGAAAAAAAGAAAAAGAAGGAAGATCCTCTGGATCTCTACTATGACTAAGTCAAGCTCTTTACTTCAAGTCTTCTTTCAAAATTTTGAGTAGGATAGGAGCATGTAGGAATAAAATAAAATTGCATAGCTAGAAACATCTTCTAGAATCTAGAAGCATGGAGTACATAGAGTTCTAGATACTCATGTAGAAATAACATTTATAATGAGAACAAAATGCATGGTTAGAATATCTTCTAGAATATAAGAGCATGATAGATATAGCTCAAGATATTCATGTAGAAGGAGCATACCTAGTATAGGACCTCATCCACGATGAAAGAAAATTGATCATGATTAAGAATCTTCGAAGACCTCCATCATGAAAAGAAAGGAAACAATTGCAAGGCAAGGGTCTTTAAGATCCTATGATGGAATCTTGAAAAGAAGGTTCATGAACCAAAGCAGATGTCTCATTGGGAATCCCATTCATGGGATTCAAGAAAAGGATGATATGCAGGCAAGCTACGATGAAGCAAGAAGGGCCACACCAAGGACAACCAAATGAAGCTAAGATGATCAAAGGAGAATCAAGATGAGGTATGTATGCATCAAAGTTTAGTCATGTTATCATATGTATATTATTGAGTCATGGGAATAGTTCTATAAAATGATCAAGTATAAGAGAATCTCTTTCACCAAGGACAAGCTCGAAGGCATGTACTACAATGCAATGAAGGTCAACAAAAGAATATGCTCACATAAGGAGTATAAGATTGTTGACTAAGAAGCAAGAAGAAATGCTAACTAGTCCAAGAAGCAAACAATGAAGAAGTGCTCTCACAAGAAGCATAAGGTGGTTAACCAATCTATCCAAGAAGAAGCAAATGAAGAAAGAGATCAAGCATGTGAAGAACACCATGATCACAAAGAATCACTACCTGACAAAGAACCATTGAAGATGTCTCCCAAAAGAAGGCAGGACAACTCTAACAAAGGAAGGAAGGACCCTTGACACCTATGAAGGCCTTGGAGATATGAAAGATGTAGATAATTGATTCTACTCTACGAAGATGTTATGATGAAGAAAGCCATCCAGCAAAACTTAATGTTGAAGCAATATCAGGATGAAGTCATGAAGGGCTACTAGGTCGAAGCATGTAAACAAGCAAGTACAACGAAGCATCCATGAGAAGAGTACTCTGAAGCATGGACAGATGACAAAGGAGTAGCCAGATGACAAGAAAACCTTATGTATGACAAGAAAGCCACTTTCCACAAAGGAAGCAATGACATGACAAATCAAGAAGGAAAGTGATTGATGGATGGTGCCCTACCTAGAAGAAGTTCAAACAAAGACTTCATGACATCAAAGAAAGGAAGGAGATCAAGCAGCTGAAGCACCCACGAAGAAGAAGTTGTTAATGAATGAAAGTCCCTGGTCAAGAGGGAGCTCTGACAAGTCCTAGATCAAGAGGGAGTTTTGGATCACCCCTGATTACAAAGGAGTGACAATTGTATTTTTCCATTTCATGTATCATGCACTAGACCAGGGTCCAGGACTAACAGCCGTAAGTCTAGATGAAGGCCATGAATGGAAATGTAGAAACAAGATAGACACAACATTCTTGTCTTCACTTGGGAAGAAAGAATGGGAGGATTGGGTAATCATCTGGCATCTGATACTCTTTAAGGATGTGTAGTTCATCCAAGACAAGAGTAGGCAAGAGGACCGATATTCTTTGAGGGTTGGGAACCCAAGACAAGAATAGTCCTAGAAGGTCATACTTAGTGAACACCCGAGTGGGTATGTACCTTGAGAGACAATGACTAAGGTGTCTATAAGTTATTAGTCTCACCAACATTATGCTCTGATCTATTGAGAGATAGAGCTATCAGTCCAGGCCTTGTTGTGGAAACAATGTTGGTTATTACGATGCTATAACAAATGGATTGCAAATCTGTTTTCTCTTATGTGAATTCTTCAAGATTAAAACATAGCCAAACACCTTGTAATGTTGTATGAATACCTCCCTAGTTAAGATGGAGTGTTGAAGGAAATGTAACTAGGTTCGGTCTTCATAAATGTACTTTTGATATTTGTATTTATTCAAAAAAAAATATTATTTTTATAATATATGTCAATGAGTTTCTTGCTCATTGAAGTAGGTCTCACACATGTTAAAGTGTTATAGGTAAATTAAAAGGTCAAAAGAATTACGTTAAAGACCTTAAGGGTATGTTACATTGTGTATAAGAGTCAAAGAAGTAACCTCCAAGCAAAGTCAAGTCTCCTCCTATGCAAAGGTACCATCAAAGAGTCTCCTTCAAGCATGTGACACCACCAAAGAAACCATCCGAAGTAAGCATAATAAGTCAGCCTGCAAACAATTTACAAGTCGACCTTCTAGTTGGCCTATAAGGAAGGACAGTCCTCTATAAATAGAGGATGTCCACTCCATTAAAACGAAAACCAAGCAGCTCTGAAATCTACGAAGAGAAGAGGCGAGAGAAAGGGTAACAAAGGACGAAGAAGAGGTCTCCTAAGGCAGCGAAGGAAGGAGGAGAAAAGCCGAAGTGAGAAGGATTGTTTCTAGGGCTAGACACAGTCACACGTGCGAAGAAAGGGTGGTCAAGTTTGCGGGTATGATAGCAGGGACCCTAATTCTCTATGGTACCTCTCACACGTGCGAGAATTAGGGTTGTAGTGTTGTCACACTGAGGAAGAACGAAGTGTCGGAAAAAGGATAAAGTGTCGAGGAATGAAGTGCTGGAAGGAGGTGAACAAAGCACTGGAAAAACATAGTGCAGAGAAGAGGAAGGACTTGACTGGTGCTTGGAGGATCTTCTAGGCAAGGGTCTAGGGTTTGGCATTGACCAAGAAAGAAGCTTCAATAAGAGAAAACTTACCAAAGGGTTTTCCTCTCAAGGGAAGAGAGGTTTTGGCCTTGGCAGAGAGCCAACATCTTGTGTTCTTGTTTTTATGTTTTTGACAACAGTTTGATGAAGTACACACACATGCATTACTAAGAAGAAAAAGAAGATTAAACTAACAAGGAAAAGTAAAAAAGACTCCACAAATTTTTATCAAGTCAAGAAGAATCACACTACACCTAATTGCCCTAGATTCTTCAACACGATGTTGGTCATCCTATTGCTTCATTCGATTTTGAGCTTGATGTAGATTATCTTTGAGATGAGCGATCATGGCGGCATGGTTCTGCAAGAGCTTATCAACTGCCTATACTTTGGAAGATCCGAGGATATAAGAAGCTAGTGAAGGTGGGAGTTGGCCATACACTGCCTCATATGGTTTCATCTCGGTGGGATGATAAGCTATAATCAATTGGAGTTGTGTGCCCTGCATCTTGAAAAGTTCTTGCCATAAATTGCTAGTGAAAGTGGAGTCTCAATTAGACACAATGGAAGTCAGCATGGCATGCAGTTTGAATATTTGGTCCATGAAAATTTGAGCCACCAATGTTGGGGTAAATGGGTGCGATAGAGCACAAAAATGAGCATATTTGGAAAGTCTGTCAACAACCACCATGATGATTGATTTGTTGCTTGACTTTGGGAGACCTGTAATGAAATCCATGGAAACATTTGTCCAAACGAAAACCGGGAGTGGCAAGGGTTGTAATGTTCCTGGTAGCTTGATCGTTTCCCCTTTGTTGTGCTTGCATACTTCGCATTTAGCTACAAAAGTAAGAATGTCGTGCTTTATGCTGGTCCAAAAGAAAGAGCAACATGCTTGCGCATAAGTATTCTAAAAGCCTAAATGTCCTGCAACTAGGGAGGAGTGCAACTCTTCCAAGATGTGGGTTTTGAGGATGGTGATCGGGGATAGCACTACCCAATCCTTATTGTGAAGGACATCATCCTTCCAAGAGTAATCCTCTTAAGAATTAGGATCTACTCGTAATCTGTTAATGAGCTGGGACGGAGGGGTGGGAGAACCATTCATGACGGGCTTCTTCAATCCAATCTGGTATGGGTAGAGAGACAAATGAAAGGGTGCCCTCTTCCTCAAATTGGCGTGATAAAGCATCGTCCACTACATTGTCATGCCCCTTCCTGTAAATTATTTCATAATCATATCCGAGCATTTTTGTGAGCCATTTATTTTTGTTGTGGCGACGATAAACTCTGCTCTAGGAAATATTTTAGGCTATGATGGTCAGTGCGGATTTGGAAAAGACACCCCAATAAGTATGGTTTCCAAGTGTCTACTGCATGTAAGATGGCCACCATTTCTTTCTCATATGTAGATTGACCCAGATGCTTGCCACTGAGTTGTTGACTGGTGAAAGCCAATGGTCTACCTTCCTGCATTAACATTGTGCCAATGCTCGTACTTGAAGCATCACATTCAATGAAAAAAGGTTTTGTGAAGTCTAGTAGAGCCAATACTAGAGTGGAGCACATGGCTTGTTTGAGAGCCAAGAAGGTTTGTTGAGTTGCCTCAGTCCAAAGAAATAATTTTTCCTAAGAAGATTAGTGAGAGGTCGAGCAATGCGTCCATAATTGCTGACAAATTTGCGATAGTAGCCCATGAGACCCAAGAATCCCCTCAAACACTTCAAGGTTTTTGCATGGCGCCAGCCTTGTATTGCTTAAATATTTTTCGGATCAACCCTCACTCCTTCACGACCCACAATGTGTCCCAAACACTCTCCTTCTTCCATGCCAAAGGAACACTTGGATAATTTGACAAATAATTTGTGATCTTGGAGCAGTTGCAATACCTGGTCAACATGTTGAAGGTGTGTGTCCAATGTCATGTTGTAGATGAGAATGTCATGAAAAAAGGCCAGGACGAATTTTCTGAGATATAGTTTCAGAAGGTGGTTCATGAGGCTCTAAAAAGTTGATGGGGCATTACAGAGATCAAATGGCATGACCAAGAATTCATAACGACCTTCATGAGTTTGGAAGGTTGTCTTGGGAATGTCAACTTCCTTCATCCTTATTTGGTGATGGCCTGAGCGGAGGTCCAAATTGGTTAAAAAATTGGCACCATGCAGTTAATCAAGCAGATCATCAACTACTAGAATAGGATAATCGTCCTTGATAGTGAGCTTGTTAAGGGCCCTAAATTCTAGACACGTGCCATTCACCATCTTTCTTTAAAACCATGACCATTGGAGATGAATAAGGGCTGGTGTTGGGACGAATAACACAGGGCTTGAGGAGTTCCTTGGTGATTTTTCAATTTCATTCTTTTGCACAAAAGGATGTCAATAGGGGTAGACATTTCGTGGCTGGGTACCCAAGATCAAAGGGATGCTATGATCATGTTCACCCCTAGAGGGTGGGAGCTCTTTAGGTTTGTCAAAGACCTGCTGGAGGCAATCTAATACTTGTTGCATATCAGGATGAATGTTAGGAGGGGTGGATTAAATGGCCTGGATGGCATTAAATTGTGCTATTATCCCATGATGGCCCTTTTTTAAAAGCTTCTCCATTCGATGTGAGTTGATGATAGTAGGAGCTCCTACCTGGAGTCCCCAAAGTGTATGAGTATGGTCGTTCTGCTTAAAGCTAATATATAACTCCTGTAAGTCCATCGTGATAGGGCCCAATGTGCGGAGCCATTCAGCACTAAGGACATTGTCACAACCGACCATTTCAATGGCAAACATGTGGGTTTTTGGGTGATAATCCCCCATCTAAAGCTTAATATTTTCATAGTGTCCTTCACATTTCATGGTCCCCCCATCAACAATAAGGACTTGGAAATTAGAAATCGCCCTAATAAAACAATGAACAGCTTCTGCTACTCTCTTATGGACAAAGTTATGTGTGTTGCCACTATCAATCAGCACCACTACTGGACAATGTTTAATAAAACCTCGGATTTTGAGAATCTAAGGAGAAGAAATGTCGGCCAAGGCATGGAGTGAGATTACAAGCTCATCTAATGTAGTTGTAGTATCATTGTCCGAGGTTGTTTGGGGTTCACCCTCTTCTTGCATTCATCGACATTGTTGTTATCACTAGCGTTTGGTTCTCTGCATTTATGTCCCAGGTAGTCTTGTCATCACAGTAGTAGCAGAGTCCTTGTTTCCTTCTTTTGGCCATTTTTGTTGGTGACACCTTTTGAACCTTAAGTGTTTGGGTGGGGCCCGTATTTGGGGTGGGACGTGCCCGTGCGACGAAATTTGGACAATTGGATTGGGCATTTAAAGCGACTTTTGCATCTAAGGCCTTGTGACATGCTTCCAACCAAGTAGTTGGATGACGAATTCGGACATGGGCTTGGGATGGCTTCCTTTAGGCCACTAATGAAACATTCCAAGTGGAAGGCATCTCCAATTCCTCCAGTCCAGATGGCCAATTGTTCAGAGGTTGTAATGTAGTCTCGTATTGTACTCGTTTGCTTGAGCTTAGTGAGACGACCCAGAAAGTGAGATTCTCGATCAAAGCAGTCACAAATGGCTTTTAAGTTTTGGGGACATGTTCCAAGTTAGCCTCCCTGGATAGCATTTTTGATGCCACTGCCACCATTGCCATCGCTCTAGGTCCAAGTAAAGAGCTCCCACATGTACTTTAGAGTCATCATCCCAGATATTATGAAGGTGGAAATATTGTTCCATTTGTGCCACTTATGTTAGAGCCATAAAATTTGTAGATGTCCAACTTGGGTGTCCTATGTTTCGAATATTGGTGACCTCCATGGAAATGAATGTGATGGTTGGATTCTCCTTCTACATGTGCATCAACACTGTGTTCTTACCCCATGGGTTCACGAGACTTGTTCAGGGATTCCAATATTTTTGTTGTGATTATGTCGTTAAAGGATGCCTAGAAGTCATTGAATTTATTCTCGAGGTCCTTGACTTTCTCCACAACCATAACTTGAGACCTAGAACCGTCCATACAATAGACCAGGTCAAATTTTGAGCTTACTTAAGACTAGTATGGTTAGAAAGAGGGAAAGCTCAAGAGTCTAGTGATGTGGGTGAATTGAAGTCGCATCGGGAAAAATTTGGGTCCGCATGAAAATTGGGAGGGCTTACAGGTGAATGGCACCACTGCAATCAGATTGTCGTCATGAATCTTATGGGCTAGGTCGCTTGCAAGCGTCCCGTGATGGCCCCAGACTTTATTTTTTGTTTTACTCTGAAAGGAGTTTTACTCCCAACTAATCAGTACTGTGTTGGCCGAAATCCAAAATGCTTGATACTACTAAATATCCTGCGAAAATCGGGGTTGGACTGTAGTAGCAGAAACCCCAAAGTCTCAGCAATGCAAAATGTTCTGCGACAATCTAATCTAGACTATAGCAGCCAAAACCCTCACTGCACAAAGAGTCCGATTTGCGCTGTGAAAACCCCAACTGTTGAATCTGATCCATACAACAGCGACAGAACCCCAACTGATGGATCTTATTTGTACAGTGGCAGTCAAACCCAAACTGCTGAATCTGATCTAGAGGAAAAGGTAGCAAGTCAATCTTCAGATAGCTGAGGGAACTATGGTCTCAGAGGAGTGTCAAGTGCTACAAATTGTGATATACGCAGGGGTCCAATAGTGGTACTCAACCCAATTTTTCAGAGCACCAACTAAGGAGGATCGACCATACCCTTGGTCATACTACCTGACTACCCTTCTGTACTTGCGATTAATCTCCCCGAGTGTTGTTCTTAGTGTACTGTAGCAGCAAGACGGTCGACGACTTGTCTAAGGTTAGGTTTCAAATTACACTAGGAGGGCTTCCGATATACCCAAGGGTACGTGGAAGTGCAGTCTGTGCGTGGTTTTGTCTAATGCACTACTACTCGAAGGGGTACCCAAAAGGGTTACAAGGGAGTCCAACAAGCGTGACCACCTCTTGTAGTTCCTGTGTGCATGCCTCCCCAAATCCGCATGTTTATGCACTCAATGAAAAAAATCATCCAAAATTGGAAAGCCTAAAAAAAAAAAAAACTGCCAAAATTGGAAAGTGCTCTGATACCACTTGTCATGCACTTGACCTGCAAGAAAAATGGAATGCCAGAAATATGAAACAATATTTCTAGAAACACAGAAATATCACATGAATTGAGACAAGCTGCAAAGATATTTTATTATTCAGAAGCAAAACACAATGTTCACTTGCCTCTTCAAGGGGGTAACCTCCAACAAAGCAGAGCTCAATTACAATAAAAATCGATGATTCTTCCCTTGCAATCTAAGACTATTTATAGCTTTATGAAATCCAAAACCCTAACTACTAGTGGCCCCTTGTATAATACGAGGTAACCACTTTATTTATTAACTATGGCACGTTTATAACTGATTGTGGTCTCTTTTCTATAATGCAGGTCAACCACTTAAAATTATTGATAAAGTGAATAACCACTTACAAGCTTTATTGACTCAACTAACTAACTATGACTCTGACGAGGCCCCTTGGGCTTATTACATAAATAAAGGGGTTAGGGTTGGACCCTAACAGACATTAAAAGTGTGCCACAACCAATCCCACCACCTTCACAAAAACTGGCAACTAGGGGAAGAGGCAAAAGACATCCTACTTCATCTCCCACCTTATCCCCCAGAGTTGCACCTTCCAGCTCAGGCTCAACCTCTATACGTCCACCCACTGCTTCTAGAGGAAGAATGACACTAGTGACCTTTGCCCCCAAAAGGTGTACAGGGATTTGTTGATATCTTAGTACATCATGATTAGCCTTGTAGTATCGAATGCCTCATGATGATTAACTCATGAGATATATTTATTTTTCTTCTGATGTGATTTTCTATTATCCTATCAGGATTTATGACTCGGGACAAATATCATATTTCAATATCTATTTCTGATGTACCACTTAACATCTTAGACATTTATATTGCAATTTTATCTCCATATTTATATGACAAATGTGTTTGTTTGATGTTGATGTTGCCTTAGAAGTTTAAAAATTTGGGAAAAATTGGTACTTAATGTATTTTTTTAAGTTTCTCGATATTGTTGATAATTTAAATTTTGGACCTATGTCAGTAAATTGACGACAATGATAAATTTAACATTGATCATTACTAGATTGGATGGAGGTATTGAGCTCATAAGTGAGCGCCCTTGAGGATGTGAGATGTATATTCACTTTGCTCATTTGGTTCCCATCTCTACAATGGTTATTTAGAGGGTGATCTTTCCATGCACTCATGTTCATGACGACTGAGGTGATGTAACAGTGAATTACACACGATATTGTTAGATGCGGGCCTCTTACACTAGCACCCTAGCACTTGCAGTGACTTTGCAATAGCACTATGGTTTATCAAGGAGTTGAGATCATGTTTAGATGGAGCACTACCTTCTTGCACGCATGTGGATACATTTGTATTATTTTATTACATTTTTGTGACTTGAGGGCAAGGCCATACCCATTTATTGACATGTGGCTTCATGCATGACATTTGGACATGTATACCAACTATGTTGACTCTATTATCCTTTGGCTAGTTGTTGGCATCTTCTTGGTCTATTGGTTTAACTTGGAAAGTGTGCCATGCACTATTTTTAGTGGGTCAACTAGATGTTACAGACCTTTATGGACAGTTATTGTTGGCTACATGGGGCTTGACACAGGTTCAACAGTGAGTTTAGCCAAGCAAATCCCGGTACCACTGGCCCTTTCGGCAACAGTCCATGGAGCGCGGACTGAAGTCTCACTCGAAGTAGTATGGGAGGGTCTTGGAACCAGGCTTCCGCACCCTAGGGATGTCTTGATGAGGATTCTAGAGGTTTGCGACCCTAATTTGCGCGCTACGCTGCTCTATGCAGCTTTCTATTCTTCGCAACCCATGCGCACCTTCGTATTATTCTGATCCAATCCTTATTGTGCTATTATATTAGTGCTTAACTTAGTTTCTGCAGGCCCAATATTCTTATTACTCGTTCGACTTTCAGATTAGCCAGGTACTCGAAAATAATATAAATGCAGAAAGAATAACCAGAACATAGAAATACAGATCTATAAGCAGATGCACAATATTCTGAATCAATCTTATCTTTATTAATACTCAAGTTCAGTTACAGACCCGACTCTGCCCTGTGCACTCAGCTGCGGACTCTACTAGGCCTTTGTGCACTCAGCTGTAGAGCCTCTACCTACTAATACGACCCAATACACTTCAAATTCACTTCTATCTTCTAACCATGCCTTCGCACCTATCTGTTACTTCTCCAAAACTAAGACTGCCTTTACACTTAGAGCCTTGCTCTATTTATACAATCCCATGGTCTGCGACCACAGGTAGGCCAACACACTTTACATTAAATTACATTATCTTAGGGCTGACAACCCTAGACTCTCGCTCTCTACGCCCGCATTTCGCGGGGTCTTTACATTACAATTTACCAAAATTCAGGCTTCAAGCCCCAAAACATGTTATGGGGGGATCCGCTGCCCAATAGGCCCCCAACACAATCATCGTGACTCGTCCTCGAGTCACTCTGCTGGTGTGGCGATCTTTGCGCGAAGTCCATGCAACAGGTCTTGCGCAGCTTGGGTGTCTGCAGCACACTATTCCGCCACCCTTTGTATTTGTTGCACGCATATCTCTGAACTTTTGTGAACAGGATCACATTCCTGCTCTATGCAACTTTCTATTCTTCGCAACCCATGCACACCTTCGTATTATTCCGATCCAATCCTTATTGTGCTATTATATTAGTGCTTAACTTAGTTTCTGCAGGCTCAATATTCTTATTACTCGTTCGACTTTCAGATTAGCCAGGTACTCGAAAATAATATAAATGTAGAAAGAATAACCAGAACATAGAAATACAGATCTATAAGCGGATGCACAATATTCTGAATCAATCTTATCTTTATTAATACTCAAGTTCAGTTACAGACCCGACTCTGCCCTGTGCACTCAGCTGCGGACTCTACTAGGCCTTTGTGCACTCAGCTGTAGAGCCTCTACCTACTAATACGACCCAATACACTTCAAATTCACTTCTATCTTCTAACCATGCCTTCGCACCTATCTGTTACTTCTCCAAAACTAAGATTGCCTTTACACTTAGAGCCTTGCTCTATTTATACAATCCCATGGACTGCGGACCACAGGTAGGCCAACACACTTTACATTAAATTACATTATCTTAGGGCTGACAACCCTAGACTCTCGCTCTCTACGCCCGCATTTCGCGGGGTCTTTAGATTACAATTTACCAAAATTCAGGCTTCAAGCCCCAAAACATGTTATGGGGGGATCCGCTGCCCAATAGGCCCCCAACACAATCATCGTGACTCGTCCTCGAGTCACTCTGCTGGTGTGGCGATCTTTGCGCGAAGTCCATGCAACAGGTCTTGCGCAGCTTGGGTGTCTGCAGCACACTATTTTGCCACCCTTTGTATTTGTTGCACGCATATCTCTGAACTTTTGTGAACAGGATCACATTCCTGTCCAATTGTATACAGTTCATGCATCTGTGCCAGCTTCCCTTCAATGGTAGTTGTGATTGGAAACGCTTCATCGATCCATGGTTGGATGTGTGCTTTAAGCAGGGCTTCCTTTTGGTGCGCGGCATCTAATCAGTCCTTCAGCACCCTTGCCTGTTGTAGTCTGGCGAGTCGTTGGGTAAGGGCAACCATCTGCACGGTGCCCCGGACACTGTTGTACTCCTGCTGCAACTCGCGTGCCTCTATCTCTAGGCATTGTAGGTTCAGATCAACCTGCAAGTGCGTAAGTATAGTTAGTGCTTGCTCCAACATTCCGCTGCACCCTTGTGTCGCCTGGCCAATTTGTTCCAACCCCATCTGGATAGCGTAGGCGCGCTGCTCTCTGACTTCTGGGGGTGTGGAGGGTTGCGCCTTTAATTGCAGCTCGGTAATTTGCAGGTTCAGTTCCAACTAAACATTTGTCGTTTCCTCCCAGGCCTTGCGGACTCTGGCCGCCAATCTATGTACCCGCTCTGCTGCTGGTAGTTCTGTCGGCACAGCCAACTCTGGAACGCTCCTGCATGCATCCTCTACGGCCTGCTCTAATCCGCTAGCCTACGCAATCAACTCATCCTTCTGGATGCTAAGCTAGTCCATGTTGATTTTCTGCTCATGCAGGACTTGGATCGCTCGGCCTTCCCGGGCGCGGAGTTCGGCGATGACCCCATCTTGGAGTGGTTTTGGAACTTCTGGCGCAGCTGCCGCCTCTCCATGCTCCTCATGGGCCATATGGGGCTCCACGGTAACTTCGGCGAATCGCACTTTTGTTCTAGTAGCTGTCATTATGTCTATACTTGAGGATGGTAAGAGTACGCGATGCTCAATGCTCTGTACTTGCTCAATTCTCAAACAACCAAGTGTTGCCTTGGAGCTAGCCCTGGGGTTTTTATAGCAACCTTTGAATTTAAATTCAACCCTTCCCACCACTTCTGCATCATTAGTGCCTTCTTGGCGACAAATCGTCCCAAATATCGTTCTTAATTCTTGTCGTAATTGCCCGTCGCCCGCTCCTTTTTGCCTTAAATTGGACCTCTTGTCATGAACAGTGACACCAACAGTCACCTCCCAACCTACCCGCGCAACAACACAGCCCCTTATGTGCGGTCGTGACCCTGTGACGTCCCATTCCTACGCGCAACCTCTGTCTCGCGCATCTCCCATACAGACTCTTTTACAGTCTCGTGCTCTCCTTCAACTGCTTGGAGCACTGAGACTGTGCTTCCTACGGATAGTCAAGTGGTCGCACCACCAGTGCGAGGCTTCAATTTCCTACCAGCCTGGGCCGCGGGCACCCCTCCATTACCCTTACATCCGTCAGTGCGCCACATTCTTCTTTGTAAGGTGTGTCCCCTGTTTACTTTGTCTAATAAGGTGCAGTCGCAGCCATGGTAGCAGGGTCACAACTTCTTCTAATGCAGTAGTATGGTTGGCTATACCTTGCCCCATCGTGCTTAGTTTTTTGGCGTAGCACGCTTGCTGACTTCGGTTTCTAGTTTGTTGATTTCTTCGTCCAACATCACGCTTTGCTTTCTTAGCCATAACCAATCTTCTTTGAGTTCGCAAAGTTTCAAGTTCCCTCGCCGAATGGCTTCCTGCAACTACATAATTCCTTTACCCAAGTCCTCGCATACTGTCCCAACTTTGGGAGTGGTTGTATGGGGATTCTTCTCTGCTCTTATGGTTTCGTCTCTTCTCGTCAGTGTTGGGGTCATTTCCACGTCCCGGTTTTTGCTTATGGCCTCATAGGCCCATCGAACTGCTGGTACGCGCAGGTCCTAGTCAGTTCGACTCGCCTGGTTATCTCTGTTCATGATTCCGCATAGCTTTTTGACTGCTCCTACGTGGAATATTTGTGGTGTGCGTCGCTTTCCCTATTGTTGCGTCTGGTTCTGATTTTCAATCCTTAATCTGGGATGTGCTTGCTTAGCACACGTCTGTACCCATCGACACAGGTGGGTGCACAAGCTGCTTCGTCCTAGTTGTCTAGCTCTCTTTCGACGTTGGGGGCTTCCAAACCACAAGCGCATCCGCCTTCTACATTCGCGCCAGTTTACAATGGTCTTCTGATATGTACTCCACCATTGTGTGGGTGTTGCGCGCAGCGCCCATTCCAGCGCACCATACCGTTGTTGTTCCGGTACTGTACTTTCAAATTTGTCCAGGAATTCATCCATCGTTGTTACTCCACCATATGTTGGCAGTTCCCTTGTCTTTGTCGTCACGCAACCCAGTGATCTAATCATCATGTTGCAATTCAACGTTGTCACTTCGTGCAACTGGTTCTGCCAGCGTTCTACTTCTTCATCTAAATCCGAAGTATATGAGCTGTCGCGCTCCCATGAGATTCTCCCATCTGTAATCAGGTTCACCTGATCCTGGTCTCGCGTCATTATCTAGTAAATACAATCCAACTCATTGTCACTTTCATCATTGTGCACTGGTTCGGTGTAGCGCTCAGTGTTGCAGGAATCGCCCCCCCCCCCCGGATCCCAAGCCTGAAGCGCGCCACCGAGGCGAAGCGCCCAAGAAGCGCTGCCCGAAGCGCGCTTCCAAATTTAGGTGGCGCGATTCCGCCTGAAAATGGCGATTCCTGCCATTTGGGGTTGCGCCCGCCCGGAAGCGCGGTTCCACCGGCACTTCGGGCATGGGGTGGCGCCACGCCACCTGCCCGGAAGCGCACGCCACCCGCACGCCACCCAGGCGCCACCCGACCGGTTCCGCGCGGAACTGAAATTTTTTTAATTTTTTTTTAATTATTTTTTATAATTAAGATAACTTAAGTTTAGGGGGTGGGTTGGGGGTGAGTTAGGGGTGGGTTAGGGTGAGTTTAGAAAACAATAAAGGCCCCATTCTCTTCTCATTTTCTCACTTTGAGTTTATGAGAGTTGGAGAAGAGAAGAGAGGAGAGGAGAAGAGAAGAGAGGAAAGGAGAGGAGAAGAGAGGAGAGCTTGGAGGAGTGAAGAAGGAGGAGCTAGGAGAAGGAGGAG